>JAOBBB020058799.1:0-14293 GCA_025331005.2 Zoanthus gigantus
GACTAATCGGTGTCATTGGATTGCCTAATTGTTTCATTGAACTGGTTAGACCTCTGGTCATTTCCTTCCTGGATTAACTAATCGGTGTCATTGGATTGCCTAATTGTTTCATTGAACTGGTTAGACTAATCGGTGTCATTGGATTGCCTAATTGTTTCATTGAACTGGTTAGACCTCTGGTCATTTCCTTCCTGGATTAAGTAATCGGTGTCATTGGATTGCCTAATGGTTTCATTGGATTGCCTAATTGCTTGAGCAATGTCCTTTAACCGTGATTCCTCCTCTTGTGACTTGCAATACGAGCTGGTCTCTCTGTTTAGCACTGAGCTGTTGTTCTAAATGCAAGTATTTGTGGATTAGTTTTAGAACTGGATTTGAAGACGTTACTTATTTTCGTTGCCCTATTTTTTACACTGTTTATATTCTCTTGACTACGTATAGTACACTTTCAGTGTCAGATAAACCTAAAACTTCATCTGATTGTATCTACGTTAAACCACTTCCCAATTGCTGTTAAGGAGCTTACACAAGGAGGACGGCGACGCCGACAACGACGGCAAAGAACAATAGTAAATACAATAACTGCACGTTGGAATGCATCGAGCTCAGCACCTGCACGGAGTTGTAGCTGAAATTACAACGGGAAAAAACTTTTTTGGAGCTGTCGAGACTACGAGGACGTAACAGCAAAACCTTTCTCAGTATATGTTTAGCTTCATGGAAAAACATTTAATCATTTTTCTATTCGCAATGTCTAAATCAAGGAAACAAAACCCTAACGACCCGCACAAAAAAGTAAAGAGCAAACCAAAAATGTGATTTTTCTGAGCCGTCGTTCGCGTTCCCGTCCTCATTGCGTAAGGTCCCTAATGTCATTACTTACACCGCGGTACAAACTCGGTGTCAATAATCATAATCGCGACCATCATTCTTAACGTCATTGTTTACACCGCAGTACAGACTTAGTCTAATAATCATAACCGCGATCATCGTTTTTAAGATCATTGTTTACACTGCTGTACAAACTCAGTCTCAATAATCATAACCGTAACCATCATTTTTAAGTTCATTGTTTACACTGCTGTACAAACTCAGACTCAATGATCATAACCGCGACCATCATTTTTAAGATCAATGTTTACACTACTGTACAAACTCAGTCTCGATAATCATAAGCGCGACAACATTATGTGGAAATTAACAAAATAACATTCATAAATTTCTTTTGAATTTGTAAAAATTAGGTGTTTCAGAAATATCCTGAAAAACTGTGCAGTAAAAAATTTAGAAAATTCCTTGCGTCTATGCTGTATTTTGTTTTCACTAGGAACGAAGCAGCAACGGAAGAAAAAGTGTTACATTCTTACATTTGGTTTTCCGTTGTTGTTATGCTTGCGTGCGGTTGGTATTCACGAAGACATAACTGACAGAAGGGCTCTTCCGCTTATGTTTCCGTCGTTTAAGTCGCTCGTAAAAACCAAGCTAACACAACACCTACAACGCCTGCTGCAGCTCTTATCAAGGAAACAAGCAAGTTAGACTATGCCCTAAAAGTGAAAGGTTTAGAAAGCCTGCCATAAACTAGTTTGCAAGGCTTGTTTTAAAAACGCTATGTCAGCCATAAGTGTGGAGAAAAATTAGAGGAAAATTATCATGAAACACAGATATTCGTATTGCTATGCTGTCGGATGAAATGGTCCAATTAGACGCCAGATTGCCAGTTCCGGATATTCTTTAAATTCCTTAAACTTTTAATCAAATTATTTACAATTCCACAACATAATTTTTTTCATTATCAGTCACAATAAATATTTAACACTTCGTTTCTAGTTCTTACCCGAAAACAAGCCTTTTGTTTGAGGTTATAAACAGAAGTAAAGAAAAAACTGGTTTGAAAAGAAATTCCCAAACGAGAGGCAAACTTTATCTTTTATAAATCTTATGCCTATAAAGGCTATATAGTTTTTAATGGTTTATAATCACTTTTATTAAGATAAGAACGAATTTAAAATTCCAGCGTTTTCTTTACTGTTGTAACAACAAACACGTGTGTGTCATGTGGCGCATTTATGCTGGTTTTCACCTAACGTCATGACGGCCATGTTGGTGTACTCTTAACAAAAGAATTTTAATAATATTTCTTTTGTTTGGGACACCAACATGGCCGCAATGTTTATTGTCTTTTGTGTCTCTTGGGATTATGTGATAACCAAGAATTCTAGTTGGTTTCTATGCCCCTAGACCGAGTTTCACTAAATAATTAAAAGCAATGGCTTTTACTTAAAAAAAAAAAAAAAAGATTTTCAATCTAGAAAATAAATTCCTTGTAAAATTAGTTATTTCGACGACTAAAGATCAATAAATTTATTTTAGTTGCCATGTGAAGCTAGTTAGCCAAATTGGCAAGATGCCGCCGTTTACAGTGCGGGAGGGTCGGTTTCGATACCCGGTTGCCGGGGTGATGACCTTGGGTCTTAAATGATAGAAGAGGAGTTACTGCATTTGCCCTAACATTGAAAATGGTTAGTTCTAGACCTTCTGCTTCGCGTTTTCTCGGATAAGGTCGCGACACCATAACCCCACTCTGTCGACCCTAAATGTATGCGTTAGAGTTTTGTGAGCCACTGTTACTGTCGACTCAGATGTTATCCATATGGTAGTTTTAATTCTTTTTTAAAATCTTTTTTGCATTAAGTGTCGTTTTTTAATACTTTTAATATTTTAAATCCCATCAAAACTGATTTTTAAAAAATCCAGATAGAATAAATGCAGAAGTTAACATTTGTTTCTCAATTTTTGTTTTAAATAAGTATAAGGCATATCTTATCAATGGATTGTTTGAAATTTTTTTCTCGACTAATCAGTGATTGAGCAAAACAAAGATAGATCGCACACAGTGTTACTATGGCATGTTATTATTCACAAGCTTTCAGTTTATCCGTCTGACAGTGGGCGATTTTAAAATCACCTACTGATCATGAATTTCCACTTCGTAAGTTTCATTTATTTGCATTATTAAGATGCTAGCGAGCTTTTTCCTATCCCAGCCCGGTGGCTCACGGGAGCCGTTGTGTTTATCTCCAGTTACCGTAGTGTTAAGCGGACGAGAGTCCTTAATTGACTGCCCCTGGACCGGACATTAATCCATTCCAGGTTAACTTTCAGAAGATGCTGACTCATGATCATTTAATGATCTCGGAAGGATAAAAAGCTGAGTTAGCCGGGCAGAAAGAAGATCACACAAATGTTCAAATCCAGCACAGCTGGAGTAGGAAGCCAGGCCCTTGTGGCTCAGTAGAAGGCAGAGATCTCATACCATCTGCGCCAACCATTGATGAAACCGCTACTAAATTATCAATTATGCAGTTAAATGTGACAGCAGTCGTTCGAGACAAAAGCGGTTACTGATCGCTCTGATTAAATAACTGAGACATTTTTCATTCCTTCTGTTAACAGTAACACGCATGAAAAATATGCGAGACTTCTCACATTTTTGTTCAGACGCATTAAAGGAGGATGTCGCTAGCGTCGACTGGAGTACCGTTATTAGTAATAGTGAGAAAGATTTAAATAATAGTTTTGCTGCTTTTTTTAAAAGGCTCAACCGTGTTATTAATAAGCATGCTCTATTCAAAGCCATCTCTAAGCGTAAATCTAAACAATTCTATAAACCATGGATTACCAAAGGAATTAGAAAGTCTATCAAAGTTAAAAATAAATTGTATGCATCCGGTGAGACAGAAAAATATAAATATTATCGAAATAAGCTTAATTCGTTAATTAAGGCAAGTAAAAAAGATTAATACTTGAAATATTTTGAAGAAAATGTTACAAATATGAAAAAAACCTGGGAAGGAATAAATCGCGTGCATTCTCGAAAATTAAATCATCTACCTGTCTTACAAAAATTAAAGACCCTAGAAATAATAACAATGTAACAAAGAACTCTGCAAAAATAGCTAAATAAATGTACTGAACAAACATTTTGCTTCCGTTGGCCCTCAGCGAGCCACCAAACTTCCTTCATCAAAACTGGATTTTCGCAATTTTCTACCTAGATCTTCATCTCCTCAGGTGTCTTTCTTATTCAGCCCGGTAACACCCACTGAAGTGCAATTCCAAATCCTTTCTATGTCAAACAAGAAATCATATATGGCCTTTATTCCTGCCCAACATACTTATTGAAAGTAGTTCAGTAGCGACATTGTCAGTCAGCCTCTTGCGACATAAATCAACTTGTCTATCTCTCAAGGAACCTACCCCGATAATCTGAAACTAGCAAAAATTGTACTGACGACGTAGAAAACCCAAACAACTATAGACCCATTTCGCTATTATCGAACTTCAATAGAATATTTGAAAAACTGATCATGATGTGCGCACGAATAATATCATTTATTGAAACACATGATATATTGTATAACTATAAGACGCAATATGGTTTTCAAAAATCTCATTTTACGGAACATGCGATTCTAGATATAGTTAACTCCGTTCAATCTAATATGGATAAGGCCTCTTCTCGTGTGGAATCTTCATTGAAAAAAGCTTTTGACACTACTGTAAATCATGATATTCTTCTAAGTAAACTACAACACTATGGTTTCCGGGGTATAATATCTGAGTGGTTTGCATCATACTTGAGTAACCGCAGACAAAATACTGAAATTAATGGCACCGCCGGTATCTGAACAACAATCCATAGATTGCGGAGTCCCGCAAGGCTCTGTACTGGGCCCTCTTCTATTTCTCATTTACATGAATGACATTCAATACTCTTCTAGCAAACTTTTTTTTTTCTTTCTGCTGACGACAATAATATTTTGTATGCTGACAAACATTTGCGTTCGCTTGAGTCTGTAGTCAACAATGAGCTTGTTAATGTCTACGAATGGCTATAGATTGACGCTGAACATAAAAAAATCCAACCATGTTATATTCGATCCGTGTCCTCGATGAAAAAATATTAACGTATCAGCCTAAAATTTTATTACATGACAATGAGAAACAAAGCCAATCCAGCCTTGAATGCAAAGACTGTGTTAAGTACCTCGGAATTTTACTTGACAAAAACCTGTCCTTCAAAAATCACATTGACCAAATACAATCAAAATTAGTAAAACAGTAGGAATGATTTCAAAACTAAGACACTTTCTCCCCTCTAAAATTCTTTTACAAATTTAGAAGTTGCTAATTGCGCCATATATTTTCTACACAATAGTTGTATGGGGTTCTGCTGATAAATGCCACTTAAATAAGATTCTTATCCTACAAAAGCGAGCACTGCGTTTCATCTATTGCTCAGGACGAAGAGACCATGCCATCCCACTCTTTTTAAATGCTGATATTTTACCAGTTACCTTTCTCTATTACGAAAATGTATGCTGCCTAGTGCACGACATACGTCATGAGAAAGCACCTAAAAATATCACCGATCACTTTACAGATACTAAAACTGTGCATTCATATAACACGTGCGCCTCTTCTTCTAGCAATTTCTACATTAAACACTCAAAATTACAAAGCCAGTTTAAATCATTTGCAAGAATCGGAGCAAGGACTTGGAATGAGATACCAACTTCCTTAGGAGAAAAACCTAAAAATCTATTTAAAACCAAGTTGCACGAGGCATTATTACACGTGCTTCACAAGCATGATGACTACGTCGATATCTCCCAAATAGGCAAAGCTGTAAAAAATTTGATGGACAAATAATAAGCCTTGCGATAGAGACTTAAAGGCAAAAAAATGATGAGAAAAGAAAAAAGGAACAACGCTCTCCCATCCCTTTTCTTTTTCTTTTTTTGTAATTGTATGTGTGTTTGTTTGTACATAGAGCAATTAACTACTGATCCATCCCGAATAGCCCTTCTATTTGCGGATCATTGTAAAAGGAACCGATTGACGAACCTCCATTTAACGAAGTGAAGTTTTCAGCCCCGCTAAATTTACAGTAAGGGAAAGAAACTCGATTTAACGAACTCTCGATATAACGAACGCATTTCCTCGGTTCATTGGCAGTTCGTTAAATCGACTGTTCCACTGTAATACCAAAATGGAACAAAGTTCAAGTTCAAAAGTTCAAGTTGAAGTTCCTTCTTGTTGACAAGTCTTGGCCAAGACTCGATAAAGCATCGAATTTTGTTTTTATGTAGACATACATCTTTCAGTAACTAATAAGATTTAGTCTTAAGTTTAACTTTGTCCGAGCGAACATTTAGTGATGAAGTTTTTTGGTCTATACATATACTTTAATACAAATTTCAGTCTACCGGGAAAGAGCCATGTTGCAGCACAGGAGGCCCAAGCTCAATTTGAGTGGATTATATTACAAGCAGTTATTATCAAAAAACAGTGTTTCACACAACGGCCTCAGATTATCAGAAAGATGTGTTATTATTTTGCAAGATCATTATAAAATTCAATTTTTTTTCTGTTTTTAAAATCATTTTTTTGAGCACGGATAGCAGCGAAGCAAAAAGTTTTTAAAATAAAATTCTGTCTCATTTGGTTGTCAGAGGCAACTCGATTGTTTTGGCAACCTGCTGGGCTAATGCTGGTGGCGGATAGTCAAACTTTTACTTTCATATTTACATATTTCAAATATTTGCAGGTAGATATACAACACTTTAAAGATAGTTTATGTAGTTTCAAGAATTTTATAGACAAATTTTGTCGTGTTGTAACCCAAAACAGTTTCTGAACTGAAAAACTTGTCAGTGTAAATATTGAATCTTAGTCGCTGATGTACTCAAATTCAAAAAACTAAATACTTATAGTTTAGTCTAATTTTTTTTTCTGTGCGATTTTTTCTTCTTAAAAACAATTTAATCAATTCTAAACATTACAAACAAAACTTATTCAAACAATCTATATTTGAAGGACAATTTAAATTTTCTGAGGAAAATTTAAATCCACACTCTGAAAGGCATTAATTGAGTTTAATTCTTTAATATCTTTGTTTATTCCGGGAAGTCAATATCATAATCATTTCTTCAAAATTTGTATTGTCTACTAAAATGAGATTCTCAGGATATCATTTATACCATCCTTCAAATTCGTTTCGATAAATTTCGTATTTCCGAAAAAACAAATGCATTTACGTTTGTAAAGAAACATTTGAAAACAATCTCTTTATTACGAAATGATATTTTAGACTATATTGAGCCTAAAATTTGCGCAAAACGAAGAATATTTTATTAAGAGAAAATAATATACAAATTTCAATTGACAATATAAAACTATTCATTTTACCTAAACAAAAAAAATGTTCCTTTTGCTGATAAATTCAACCGAAATTAAAAACATTACTTTTGTATCACGCGGAGTATGTTCGCTGCTAAGACTTCTTGAAGAATTTGGGTGTGCTATTAGTATTTGCATTACTGTCTAAAAATTACTTGACACAATCCAAGCCTTTCAAGATAGGACAGATAATTTGACATTTTGTAGGCGTAATAAGAATATAGACAGAAATATCTTCATCCTTAAATCAGCAGGAAAATAAAAATATTCAACATACGCTGGAAAAAAGAATTTTTAGAAAAAAAAATTACAATTTTAAAACTGAAATGTGTACAAAAAATGTCAGTGGCATTACTGTGGGTGTTTATTGGCCATTGAGAACTGAACATTTTTTTTTGATGCTAAAATAAGATTTTTATCTTTTCGTCAAATTGCAATATGAATCTTTTATCAGTTTGCAATCGGTGTCGGTGTTCTAATGTCAATGGACTAAAGGCAGAACAAGAGAAGTATTAATTCGCATGGCAACTTTTCTTTGACAGTGTAAATCAAATTGCAAAATTTGTTCAAAATCTGGGCATGCTAGTTTCCTTAGACACAAACAAATCAAACTTACAATGGGAAAATTTGTCAAGATGAAAACTTTGAGTTAGAACGTCTTTGTAATTAATATAACCGGCTTAAAGACCTTTCGCTTCACGTGAAAGACAAACTTCCTTTCGCTTTTCCCACCTTTACTCTTTACCATCCGACCTTCCTAAACCCAATTCGTAAGGGGAAGAAAATAAATATAGATCCTCACAGTTTGTAAATTAAATCTATCGCAACCTTACATATGTAAATTTTTACTTATGTAAGAGTTTCACACTAAGGAGATTTATCACATATTAAACAAGACGACACAAGCCCAAATGTGACATATTTTAATAAAAACTTTCTGCGTGTAAAATACACTGTCGAAATATACAAAAATTTAGGTACGACAATAAATAAATAATTGAGTTTCATACATGACAGCTGCCATCTGCAACAATTTTTTACTTATTTGATCTTTTACGATTGATAATAAAGATAGACATTTTTGATCGAACAGTTTTCACCAAAGTAAAAAAGTGGGATTTTTATTAATTTATATTTACAGATGGTTCCTCGTTTCAAAATATTTTACAAAAGTTGCTAAAATTTCGAAGATGTACGAAGTTTGAAAAATAAAACAAATCTGTCTGTATCATGACTCATGATACTGAAAAATAACGTATTAAAAATGGAAATGGTTGACGAATTGAACACTTTTTCTTTCAGTTTTATATAAAAATATTGTAGTCTTTTCTAACTACAATGTGCTCTATTCATTCAAAGTTCTACAAGCTTTTTAAATTCAAAGAATGTTTTATCTTTCCATAGTAAAAAAACTAGGAATTGGAGCTATAAAATAACACAGAATTTTGATTTTGGTTGTTGTTTTTGTTGTTTTAAAATGTCGTTCGTCTCCCTATGCGAACGCGGATCCTGGACTGCAGGTCTATTCTGATAGGAAATCAAACTTGACGGTTTTCGAAGCAATTCCGACTTCCGTTTTTGAATTCGATGTAGAATGATTCGATAAGTACCACAAATGCTATCTCTTGAGTCTTTACTCTTGCTTATAAGCTCTGAAGAGATTCCTAGTTCATTTAAAGAAATTATCGCCTCTTTTTCGTCCTCAGAAGTACAAGCTTGCAGCGATGGGGGAGGTCTTTCGGTATACTTTTGGTCCTCTTCCGGAAAAACCTCCCCTTCAAGCCAAGCGCTCCGCTTTATGTCATCAATGGTAAAGCGATCACTGGGAACGGCCCGAAGTAGATTTCTGATAAGAAACCTTAAGCTTTCTGTCAAAAACTCTGGCATGTAGAAAGTTCCATCGAGAATACATTTTTTGAGTTTTCCCACAGTTTCTGCCCTAAATGGCATCACTCCTGTGACTATAAAATAAAGCATTATTCCAAGAGCCCACACATCAACATATATTCCAACGTAATGTTCATCTTTAAACAGTTCTGGCGCGGCATAAGGCGGTGAACCACAAAAAGTATTCAGTGTCTGAGATAAAGTTGACACTGTACTGAAACCGAAATCCCCAACTTTCACAAGATTAGGGCCGGCAATAAACACATTTTCGGCCTTCAAATCACGATGAATGATATTGTTGTCATGCTGAAAGAAAATATAGAACATTTGTATTTTATTATTGACGCATATAAAACATTCAATCAAATCGTAACTTCGTCAAACAAAAACTTCCTTTTGTGGCCTATACTGAACTGATTAGGAAACGAGCTACAATTATCTTCTCCGGTCATTTAGGAAGCTATAAAAGTGTCGTGTTAATAGATAGTCTGCAAGATGAGAAACTAACATCAAAATCAATGATTGCATGACTTATCTGCATAAAGTTAAATGATTTACGGGTTTGTGAACCTTGGTGGATAGCCGTAACGTAGCACTCGACTAAGATAAGTGTTGACCGTGAAATAATCAAATTATTGCAAATACAATACACAACTACAAGCACACACACAGATTACAGCCTTACCATGTGTCCAACTGCAGCAGCAACTTGTTTGAATATCTTTCTTGCAGACTTCTCGTGTAATTTCCCCTCATTAGATATCTTGGCGAATAGCTCTCCACCGCAGGCATATTCCATTACTATATGTAGTTTTGAAAGTGTTTCTATCACTTCGTACAATCTTATAATATTTGGGTGATGAAGTTTTTCCATCGATGAAATTTCCCTCGATAAAAGTCGTTGCGTTTTCTGGTCTAATTTTGTCTTGTCCAATATTTTGATGGCGACTTTTTCTGAAAAATCAACACAATTTGGCAAAAATTAGAACGCTATCAAACTCGAGATTAGTGTAATACAAAAAAACGATAAACCAAACCTTTTGTTAGCGAATGTATACCCATCTTGACTTGGCAGAAATTGCCTGTTCCTAACTCGCCGCGAATTCGATAAAATCCTATTCGCTTTCCAAGCGTGATTTCTTTCAAATATCTCTCATCGTTCGCTAGATCGTGCGCGAGCCTTTCAAAGGCACTCACGCGCTTGTCTCTCGTAGGATAAATCGAATTATTGTTCGAATTTTCTGCTACTTCATTCGAAGAGACATCGGCCATATTAGCGACAGTCATCGTGCTCCCAACTTGATCTCCATGAAAATCCTGGTTAAATAATACACACTGCCATCACTCGTCAATATTCTGGCAACATGTCGACTAGTTGTTGTTATGACAACAACAGTCAGTCTGTACAATTACTGCACGTGTCAATCAATTTCAACACGGGACATGGCGATAATTGGCTGTTTGCAGGCTGACAGACAACGGCGCTTTAGCTTCTCATGTTTTCAGATTTGTGGAAAATTTCTAAAATCCAGATTTTAAGCGATTCCTTTTTACTTATGCCAGCAGCGAAGCGCGGCACAAGTTGAGGTTTGCTCCGTGTTTTTTTTTTTTTTATTTGTGTCGAAGTCTTCAGCCACTTGATGTAATACTTGATATATTGGACAGCGGCTATATTCGGCTATTTGATATAACTGAGAAGCCAAGTCTTGCGTATACAGTCAGAACTCAATAAAATCAAAAGCTTTCACATTTTATTCACGAGCTGCCACAAGTATACGCTCCTAGAGCGTCTTGTTTATATGAGTAATCATACTGAAGTGGACCAATTTATGCTCTAACCACTAGACTACGCCAGAGCTGTTGTGAATTTTACCACGGGGCAAGTCCAAGCTATTTTGAAAGACATTATGACTTCAAATTTCGTCAAGTTTTTGGGTTTTCATTATGTTTAGTTATGTAAATTATGTTTGTGAGCAGGGTCAGTTTGACATCTCAGTGGGAAAATTAACTACAGCTGGGAACGTCGGCCAAAGGTCAAAAGGTGTCAAAAATACTGTTACTGGATATTTTGGAATTCGGAAAAGGACACCTTGAAAAATATGTTTTTTATTTGTGCAATCAGTGTTCCCACAGTAGATGCAATCTGGAGCCGTTTGAGTGATAAAACATTGCGCTAATTTTGTCCTTTACACACTGAACTTCTCAACTTTAGGTACGTTAGCTTTATTTTCTATGAAACTGTAATCAAGACAGGGCCTTACCAAGGAATTTTTGTCTGCGGCGGCAAACTCCGCACACCTTTACAGGGGTCTCGGCACTCTACTTTAAACCTTCATGTTCCACTCAAGATAATCATAATCAAAAATAGACCATGTCCTTTCGTGAACCAGGAGATTAAAGACCTCATGCGAACTAGAAACCAACTTCATCGAAGCTTTCTCCAAACTCGCGACGGGACGGACTGAAAAAGATTTATGTCTAAATATATGCATAACATACAATCTTTGTTTGTTTTAAAGGAATATTTTAGAACACCATCAGATTACGAGCCGTTTACAGATATCTTCAATACTTGGATGAAAGACGAAGTGTTTGCAGAGCAAAGACTGGCAGGATTGAACACCATGTCTTTGCAAAGAGTTGTGCTAGATGACAGTAAGTATGTTCCACACTTGTTGCCATTTTATGTTGTTGATATTCGTTGCTGCTATGTTAGACTGTCAACTCCTCGTTATCTAATGACAGTAATTGCTTTGCTCCAGTCTTATTGTTGATAATACCACTCCTTGTTTTCTATTCTGAGAAAAAAGGTAACCATTAATGTTCCTTTACTTGCTGCTATACAGAAAACTGCAGTCCGAGGTGCAACTGCAGAACGTCTCTTCGATGTCTGAAAAAAGGTCGATGTCTTTGCAGAAGAGGATGGACTGGACCCAAGGCTAAGCGTTCACTTAATGGACTCTTTGTTGTAAGTTAACAGTGGTTCAAACTTCAATTCTTTTTTGAATGAACTTTGTCTGGTCTCCTCTGGGAGATAAATACAGAAACCTTTAGCCTCGGTGATAGTACACGCTTTTTTTTATAAGAACCAGTAAATTTTGCCGAGCCTCATTGTTCTTTTTTTTTTGGCTGCTTCAGCCTCAATTTGTTCTTAATTGGTTCTTATTTCTGTGAGCGGTTTGAATTGATGAAAAATCAAAACAAAAAGACAAGGCATTGAAAAACAATGCTGATATTTTGTATAAGTGTATCATTTGGGATAATAATAGTTATAATAATAAATGGGAAACGGGAAAATGAGGGTATATACACTTTGGAGGGTGACTATATTGCATACTGGCATGAAGTATACACCGATTTGTCCCGCAATCTTGTCCATTTCATGACAGAAAACAAACATAAACTCGCAAAACGTACTTAGGAGAACTGTTAGACCCAAGAAAGGCAACAATCATTTTACAGGAAAACCATTTCAGTTTAGCACTACGCGAAACATGGTTTGATTTATCTTTTTATGTTAGACACCGTCGAAATAGAAAACAAATCACTGTCGTTTCGGACGTTAGTACTTCATTTTCACTGCAAAGAATGACTAACACCCGAAACCTCAGTGTTTTGTTTCTTTATAAAAAAAAACTTCTTATTATCAAACGAAATGCTAACTTAGAAATGTGGCTTAACCTGACCGAATCAAAGAGCAAACTTGGTTTCCGAGTACAAGTATTGTGAATGATTTTTAACTCGGCTACAAACAACGGTGTTAAAAAAGGCCATTCGCGGTGATTTTCGCTATTAAATTCGGTTAGGGCAAACCTCATACCCATGCAGGCTCCTTTCAATAAACATAGGTACGAGATTGGGTTTAAGCAAATTAAAGTCAGATTTCAATTGGTCGTCCAACAATATCAATCGCAATATTCGTTTGCTTCGAAGGATTTACTAAAAATCCGCCTGATCCCAACAACGGTAGCTTCATTGCTCAATTGGTAAGATTGCTGAACACCGGTAATGCAGGGGCCATAGATTGTAATCACGTTGAAACGTTTGGTTTTTTCATTTCCTTCTTTTAAGCTTATCTTTTACAATTTACTTAAATTGTCTGCTTAATTGCAAAGATTTTTTCAGGACTTTATTGCTGGTATCTGTACGGGATAAAAACGCTATCACAATTATTCCAAGTGAACCCTTTTAAAACTGCTCCTAATCCCGAAGTTGTGGCTTTTTAGGTCAGTTGAGTTGTTTAAGTAGTGCTTGCCTGTATTTCAGAGGTCAAGGGTTTAGTCTAGAATTCTGTTTAATTTTACGGGCTTTTTGCAAAAATTTATCAGAACATGGACCGCAAATTATTCAGCTGGGACGTGAAGTATTTATAGACTGAGTAGCCTGCCAGCCGGCTCTCTGAGCGAGTGGAGAGCTCTCCCCATTCTCCTCGCGGCTCAGAAAGTGGCTGGCAGGCTAATAGAAGTGAAACGCCTTGAAGAAACCAAAGTACCTTGTCTCAAATTTCCGGCGAAGGTTTTTATTTTACCAAATTTTAGTCTTAGAATCTGATCGATTTATATGCTTGAAACAACTCGTCTTCGTTAAATAAGGTGTCTTTATTTTTCACCCCCGGAAAAACACTTAACTTTGCCGGCGTGTAGTTTGAAGTTGACAAAATTAGTAATTGAATTTTAGCTATTTTTAACTATTTTTGTTTCTGATAAATTCTGGCGTGTGTACGTGTCTATTTATCGTTTAAGTCACATTCAACAATGCACACATTTGTAAATAAAGTTGTACAAAACTACATAGATATAGTTGTACAAAACTACATAGATATAGTTGTACAAAACTACATAGGCATTTAGGAATATTTAACTCTATACTTAGGCTAAGACTGTACAAATTGAATATGTTGTCATTGTTGTCAGCGGCAACCCGAAATTCGAAAATGGTCTATTTGAATTTTATCGTACACAGGCTGACAGCTGCACAAAGTGTGCTTATTGGTCATGGGGAAAATGGTTATGCAAGGGAGTCGTTAATGATGCGAAGAAAAGAAACGACTGCTCAATGACTTCTAAAAAGGGTGGTGAGTGTTTAGGAAAATAATTTCTTGTTTTCATTTCTTCTTCTATTTGTTCATGGCCGGTATTGTTATCTGTGCATCTGCAACATT
>JAOBBB020058863.1:0-14289 GCA_025331005.2 Zoanthus gigantus
GGGTAGCAATATCTTGAAAGATATACTGGTCAAAAGCAGAAGTATGGTCGAAAAGTTATATATTTTAAGAAGTGTTCTCGAGTCACGTGATCATGCAAAGCCTCTATACATCTTTTTCTTCTTTTTTTTTTTTCGTTTAGTTTTTCAGATCTTTTACGCACTTTCCCTTGAAGGAATATCTCTCCTCAATCAAAAACTTGTTTTAAGCAAAACTTATTTTAAGCCAAGATAACAAAATCAGCACAAACATCTATTAATGAATCTCTTGCTGCGTGGTCTTTCGGGTCTACCGTGCATAAAAACAACGCCTTCCAAAATTTAAGCGCAAGATTAAATGCGAACTCAGACATAAATTAAAAAACATAAAAAATTTTTATGTGGAAAATCATAATATAACCCGGAAATACATGCATTATCAAATTGAAAGATACTTACTAGAGGCGTCTCTTGAAAGAGAGAAGATTAGTTTAGTCTAGGAGCAAAAGATAGTTCGAACGGATCTGAACAATAACATGCAAGACATTCGATCGACTCTAAACACCGTCACATATAGGTATGGAGTAAGAAGACTTCCATACACTCTGTTCAATCACTGAACAAGAACAAGTCAAAAACCATTCGTGGTTATAGGTGAAAAAAGAGCAACGACTCACCACGGAAAAAAATAAACTGGATCAAAAATTGTTGCAGTAAAATCAATTCATTTTTTAAAACAGAAAACACCGAGAAAAATTTTTTTTACTAGGATAGTGAACTGATTGCTTTCCGAACATAAGAACAATCCTTCAGTCGCTTTTATGTTACCGATCAAAGATGGCGCAACCCTTACATTCAGTGTTATGTTAACGCTCTGACCATGATCATGATTCAAACCAAATTAGCCATTTTATCTGGAATTACATTTTCTATTGACTCCGTCAGTCGTTCTTATAGACTGGTTTAAAGGGATAGGACTTTTACGAATAGTATCATTGTTTACTTGGAAAATTTAAAAAAATATTGTATAAAAACCATTGAAATTTTCCATAATTATAAGAAATAAAGCTTTTTCTTCAAGATTAATCAGTTTTTGAACAAATCATCGTTCGATGGCAACAAAAACAGAATTTATAACAGTTAACGAGTTGAGGAAAGGTTCCACTAGCCAGTTTAGCTATGCTTGTTAGGGCTGTTCATAACGGTTAACGAGTTGAGGAAAGGTTCCACTAGCCAGTTTAGCTATGCCTGTTAGAGCTGTTCAGTTTTGGTGTAACAGCACCAGTTTTGTTTCTGAAGTTCATACCTTGAATTCAGACACACAATCCACTTGGCTCTCATGAGGACGGAAAAACGATTGCAACGGCTAGTTTTTTTTTAGTAGAATGAACGCAAACCAAACTTGGACAAATAGAAACGAATTTCTCCTTAGCTAAGACTCCGCAAGTTTACTAATCTAATTCTGCATTCTTTTTATTACAGCGCCGCAAATTTTCTAACTAACGTCATCAAAATTACGTTAGCCACACCTCTGGGTAACCAAGGTTACTTCAGAAATGGCGAAATCTTGAGCCTAATTAATGTCACAATGCAATGATACAACGCAATCATTTGATTTTAATATCTTTCACAAGAAAAAGATTTTTTTCTAGGCACGCTTTTCAAATGCTATTTCTTGTCCAACCGATTAGATTTTCAGTTTCCACAGTAATGTCTCAGTAAAGAGAAGATAAACATAATTAATAAAAAATATAACAAAATTCACCCTAACTCGATTTAAAATTTTAAAGACGGTATAAATTGGTTGTTGGATTTTTAAAATGGCGGTAACCCAAGAAGTCTACGATAAAATCAACCTGAAATCGAGAAAGGTTCGATCTTAAGTGGAAAACTAGGACTCAGTTCTCTTTGTGGACGGATTATCTATTATGCGCCGTACACACAGGTAGCCCAAGCTATATGTGTGACGCTACCATATTACATTCATAAAGTAAATGTATGGAGTTTTATGTTTGTCCTCGAAACGAGATTAAAATTGAAAAAGATATTTCGAAATGCCTCAACATCCTTTAAGTGTGACCGTCCTCCTTTCCTCCTTTTTTTTACTCACTCGATGCTCACAGCGCCAGATACCAACCCAAAACACCACAGAATAATGGCAAAATACAACAACTCAAGGATATTGAGGTTTAGTATAAACCTACTAACAGTCTAACACGCATCCTGCATTCTGATTGGCTACTCTACTAGATGGCTATTTGTGATAGCCTAACTAGTAGAGAAAAGATGGCGGATCAAAACAGTAATGAGCCCTGTTTTGCTATAATATCACAGGATTTCATCGATATTTTAATTTGTACATCCTTTTTGACCGATCAGTAGGTTTATACTAAAATAATTAAACCTCTCGGCCTTATGGACTACGAGTGTAAATAGCCCATTCTGATGTAGCCTACGGCCTCATGGGCTATTGACTCGTAGTCCATTCGTCCTCGAAGTCTAATTGTTAAATATTTTACAATATTTATTTAATTTTTAAAACGTTTCGAGCGTAAAATTCCATACATTTACTTTATAAATGTAAAATGTTAGCGTCACAAATATAGCTTGGGCTACCTGTACCTGTACTATAGCCGTATAGGTTTTTTTTCAATGGCCGTGCGAAGATGCTTTCATTTCCTAATTTCAGTTTTATTCTTTATATTTGAGGTTTTTCGGTCTTCCAAGAACTCAATTAGTTTGTTCTCTGTGACTTCGAGAAAGCCTCCATTTTTAATTAACTGAAACTTAACTTCAAATCGGAGAAAGACGAACGAAAAAGCAACTGTCAACTGAACTATAAACCAAGCCACAAGCTTGAATCCTTCCATGACCCATTTCTTGTTTGTTTTGGTTGCTATGTGACTCGTTGATCAAAAAAATAAATGTTAGCATTATCCACTTCGCTGATTTTCATTTATCTTTGTATCTTCACAAACTGCTCAAACAAAAGTAAAGAAACTATGGGCGAAATATGACCGAGTGAAGTTGAAGTCTCGGTCCAAGTATCGCCTAGCAACGCATCACATGTCAACAAGAGTCTGGTTGGTCACATGACCTAGTAACTCTCCTTGGTTACCAGTCAACACCCGCTAGTTTTATAAAGTGACTTTAAACTCTGGGTAGTGATCATTTACTAAAGGAAGTTTTTGTTAAATTAGGTTAATTGTAACCAAGTTTTTTTTCGCAAAAATGGCTGTGGCTGACGGTTACAGAAGCAACTACTTACCGGAAGAAAGTATTTATAATCTAATACCAAAAATCCAAGAAAAACCACCAAAACCTTCAAGGTTAGTTGAACTTTAAAATCTGCCGCCATGTTGCTTTTTATATCTTTGTAGAGTTGAATTATAAGATCTTTATTCCTTTTTTGTCTGTTTCTTCTTAAATTTACAGTTGTTGAAACGTTTTACACCGTGTTAAAGAGAAGGATATTATTGAAGTTTCGGACGTTTGGTTCTTCGTCGGAGTGAAAATGATCTTTTATACGACGGACTAAACTTCCGAAACTTCAGTGTTGTGACTTGTGTAAAATTTGAAACAAAAATTCAGCAACTGTTTTTGTAGAAATACCAACGCAGTTTATAATCATATCAGATTTGAAATACTTAGTATATTTGGAAAATCGTTTGAAAAACGAGTGTGCTTGCATTGACAGTGCTGTTGTACTTTTTGGTAGTATGACTACAAGGACGTTTTTGTCAAAAGGGATTTTAAAAAATAATCTTGATATAAGCAAATTTTGGTTTAAAAGGTTGATAGTTTGAGAATTTGATGTAACTGAACGGTGTGCTTGCAGTGATGTTTCATTGTTGTCAAACCTCGGTTGTTGCTACGGGTTTGAGCAGCACAATTCGTCAAAGAAGTTTAGAACATTATTTTATTTCTCTTAGGTACCGTTCCACGTTTGCCGCGACTGTTCGAACCGATATTAAGACTAACAGACAACAAGCAAAAACAATGGTGAGTTAACTTATCAAATTCTGTTGACTTGTGGTGCGAAAAGAAATGTGTGGTTGAAAATTAATGATTGTCAATCTAATCTTATTTTTATAGGGTCCAGCTAAAGTTACCTTGACAGAACCTAAGGATTTTCTGCAGAAACGCTCAAAAGAATTTAAGCTTCCTGAAAGTAAGTTTTTTCATCAGATTGTTAAAACATATAATTTATTTAATACTTAGAAAACAGTAATATTTTTATAAAATTTTCATTTTTTCCTTGTTTATAAACTATAAAGGTTTAAAATATATTTGATCTGATAGCATTTTTAACCCTTTCAGTCCCACTCAGTTTTAACACAGATTTTACCCTTTCAGTCCTAGATGTATTGTTCAATTTCCTGACTTGAGCCCATACTATTCATTAAACAAGTTTGAGAGAATGTTACTTTAAATCTTCAGTAGTTTGCTTTGTTTGATCAATTCTCATTTTCTCTTTGTTATTCTGTATGTGTTATGTAAAGAGAAGTTGGGTGAATAAATCTTACTTTTATGTTTTTTAGCAAAGATTTCAGTGTTTAATACATGATTTTTTGCAAGTTTTATGTCCTATTTTTAGTACTTCTTAAAAACTTTCTTCATTTGTTAAGCTTGTTAAACATTGATTATTCATCCATCTCTGCAGAAAAAAGTTTTACTTATCCTGATGTTGAGAAGAAACGACCAGCTGTTCCTAAACATACAGAAAAGCCTCTTATGGGTCTTCGATCAACCAAGAACTTTGTTACTACAAATGCAGTAGAAAATATAATGTCTGTTCCGAAGAAACCAGAAAAGAAGTTTGTTGACACCAGAATAGGTTCCACTCACAACCTTGATCCATCAGGGTTAACCCCAAAGTATGTGAACAAGAAAGATTTTGGGAAAACACCAATTTATTTAGAAAGAAGGAAGGCAGAAGTTGAAAGAACACAAAAGGAATATGATGCTTATGTACAGGAAAAGTTTAGACAAGGAGCAATGAAGCAGTTATCAGAAATGGAAAGGTATGTTTTACTGTGTTCTTCTGCTTCCTCTAGAGAACTTGATAAAAGTGTCTCTCTGAGGGGCATCTACGTAGATGAGGTACAGTATGATTCTAAAGCTAGGCTTCAGTTCTGGACCCGTCAATGTGCATTTCCTTTCTGTGGACCATTGTTACTGTCATAAGTGTTATGATAATTTGAAGATCTATACATGTATGCATGTAATCTTCTTGCATGTACTAATTAAGATAGTGTTCTGTCTTGGTGTATGTATCAGGGACCATAGAGCTTGTGGGCCATCCAGCGATTCTCAAAACAAAGTTATTTATGAATTAATATAGTATTTTCACATTGAAATGCAGTTTTAGCAAATTAAGAAGCTCAAATTTTGAAATTGGGTTTCCATAATAAAATTTTGCTCACATGTCCTTTTTGTATATAAATTAGAGTTTTTTTATCCTGTTATTAAAATGGCTTTAAAATAGTTTTTACCCAAATTACTTAAATTATAATGTAGTTTATACACCAAACAAACTCAAAGATAGAGTAAAGTGGAAAACATATTATTATTCTTTTTGCTTCTAATCCTTTCTAGCCCAGTTATCCTCCTCTTGATATAATTTTGCCTTTATTCCAGAGTCTGTTGTGCTGTTTACTGTGCATTTTAATAATTTCCTGATGTTGTTGTTAATTATAGGCAAAGCATAATTGATGGGCTGAAAAGGAACTGGGAAGATCTTCATCACCAGTATCAGGGGTTATCAGTTGTCACTGACACTGCTCCTAAGAAAGCAAGAAAAGAACGAATGGAAAATGAAATGAAACAACTGGAAAGAGACATTGAAACAATTGAAAAACACAAAGTTATTTATGTTTCAAACTCAGGCCACATGATGTTTTAATGGTGCTATACTTGTTACAAAGTTGTTAAAAATGTCCAAATAAGAGTTTTAAAACAAGTAAACTATTTAACTTAAAAGGATTAAGACTACTTTACTAATAGAATGTGAACAAAAAATTTCTTTGTAATTAAAAGATGGGCAAATGAAAGTTACTTTTTCATTAAAATTTATTTTATTTCCTTTTTTTACGATATATTTGGTTTATTCACTGTGTTTTAAAGTGGCAGTCTCATTTCATGGCCCCAAACTTAACAAGTGGTATTAATTTCTACTTTTTATTAACTAATGAAATAAAGATTGTTTATACAATAACATATAACATTTTGTTTGCACATTAACCAATTAACATTGGAATTTTTTCTCTTTGTAAAACAAAAGTATGTTTTTATGTTATCACTGATTGAAAACCATGAAGAACACTTTAAATGTAAATATGTACAGACAATAATATGTAATAAAGTTTAAGTATTTTCCTTATTCTCAGTCAAACTAATTATTATATAGTATTTAGGTATCAGTATGAATCAGGAGTCAAAGTTCTAACAATACAAAGAGCAAACTCAAGCTTGTTCCACAGTAAGTACAAAACAACTCAGGAACAGAAATTCAATATTGATTACGATTGAAGCTGTGTTGCATCATGGTTGCATCGTTAATACATTAACCCCTTAACCAAACAAACCAACCACAGATAGCACAACCACCCTAGAGTGGGACTGGGTACTAACACAAATTTATGTGCTGCATTGTTTTATTATTCTGGCTGATCTTAGTCGGACTTCAATTGATCCACTTTGACTTTCCTCGGTTTATCAAAATAGTTGCCATCCCTCGATTATTAATGTAAGAGTTTAGGACATACAACTAAATCAATTGAGACTTGAAAATAAATAGAATTATTAATCCTTCAAATTGGATTGATCCACTTATGAGTAACTAGTTGGATGCACCTAATGTTAAGGCTGTCAGTTTTAGTCTCCAATATTGCAGCATTTACTGGATGGTAATAAGGAACTCTTTACAAGTACTTCCATACAGTCTGGTGTACGATACTTGTAGGGGTCGCACTTCAACATGGAACAAATCACTCCTTTAATGTAGTGTATATACTGATAACCCCAATGTCACCTCTAACGTTCTGCTCTGGAAAGCCTAGTCTGCCTGCGATGTTTTCTTATTTGTCAAAATTGGTACTATAGGGTTCCTCCTGGAAGTTATGGGTAGGAACGGGTGAATGGCAAAGTGGAACACCCCTTCAAAACATCCTGGCGTGTACAAAATGCCATGATACAAGGGATCTGCAATGACCTATCAGACCTATAAGTCAATCCGTAGTCAAATTGTTAATGAACGGATGTGATGTGTTTGAGTCGGTATAAACGTTACAGCTTTGAGTATGAATAAACAACTTGCTTTCGGGCTGGCGGTTTATTATCTGCGAGATACACCATACTGACGAGTCCCAAAAAGGACGAAACTGCTGTCTGCGGCTGCAGTTGCTGGCTTTTCTGAGCTCCTATTCTTTTAGGTTCACTGACAAGTTAATTTTTACGTGGTACATCAGCTATTCATTTGTTCATTTTTTTCAAAAGTCGCTGCAAGTTGTTTCAATGACATTAGTATGTCCTCAGAACCTGAAACGCGGTAGTGCGGCCGCAAAACGTGATCACAACATAAGTCAATTTCGTAAATAGAACAATTACATGACTTTTGGAGGGCATAGGGTTTACTTGTTGCCCGAGTTGTATCACTGGCACCCAATTGCAAGCGCAGTGAGGGGTGCAAACGATGCTACGATCGCGCGAGGGCCACAAATACATTACACGCCGTTTTTTTTTCATAAGAACACCCAGGTTGAGATTTGCCCCAAAATTAAGAATAAGCTAAGAAAAATCACCAAACTGAAATTTTCATCAGACAAATTTAAGAATTATTCAATTCTTGCACACAGATCGGGATCTATATGGTAGTTCATAATATAAACCCTCCTGTCCGCTCTTTTTATTTTTTGAAAGCAGCCGAAAATGGTAACAGCTACTTGAGTGCTCCTACGCGTTGCATAATTTGCGATACTATATGATAAAACTTTCGTTTGGAATCTGTTCAGTTTTACAACAGTATTATGGTATAACCACTCCGTTACGGCAATTTCAGTGCTATTTGGAAATAGGAAATAAGTACAATTTTAGAACAATTTGAGGCTGAAATTGCCAAAACGTTATAAGAACTGTCCAGCATCAGCCGAAAGTTACTGGCTCTTATAAAAAAAACTTGTATTTGCCCGTCAAAAGTCATGTCATTATCATTATCATCATTACACAAGGCAAATCGTTCAAAATATTCAACGTGTTTTGTAACAATCTACACATGCGAGTACCTGAATTGTATAGACATGAACCGAAGAATGCCTCAGTCACATTTATCAAGACAAGAACCGAAAAGTTATCTATTTTGTTCGAAAACAAATTAGTCGATTTTCAAAAGCCTGACTTGTCAAAAGAATGATCAGCAAACTGAACAAATGAAAAATAGCTTTGCTTTAAAATCAAACTATCTTTGTGAAAGCGAAGCGACAGCTAGGTCCATCCGTTTCGGGAGACCTCCTCCCAACGAACGGCTGGATCCGTATCGCTTGTCCGTGACGTCACATCCGCTTAGTACACAATATAAACATGAAAATCAATGATCCTTTACTATTTTCAATTAGGAAAAAGTGACAAAAACAATCACTTTTAAATGTGAAACATTGTAGGCCGTCAGAGCATGCCTTTGATAAAACCCACATTTTATATCCATCCAGTGTTTTCTGAAGACTAATTTGAAAGCAGAAGTTGGAATCAACTACGACAAATATTTCAAAAAAAGAATTGTTATCTTATCCCTATAAGTGGTACTTGTCAACATGGCTTGCCATCGGCTACATCCCAAAACAATTAACGGCTCTGGAGTCCAAAACACGACTTGAAATAAACTGGCCTCAACTCTTGTTAGTTCAGCGGAAAAAGCACAACCAGATCGGACTGGCTTCCGCAGCTCATCGACAATGAGCGGAAAAGACTGTAAAATTAAGGATTTCCCTTAACCCGTAGGCAGTAAAACTAAAACATCTTTCCCTTTTAACAAATTAACAATGGCCTCTGCTGCGTTTCTCTAAGTCTTTCAATTTAAAGGGCTGTGAAACACACTTTAGAGAAATAAACTTATCACCAATAATATCCGTTATGTTGGATAGACGAGTGATAGAATTGATCAATCACAGCCAGGCCTGCTCGATTCTTGCAGGCTTGGCTGTGATTGGTCCAAAAATACAATAGGCAGACCAGTGATCCAGCCGTGGCATGTGGTAAGGAACGCGGGCTCACAAAACGGCTGGAAATCGAGCATAAGCCACAGCAAGCGCCCACAAACAAAAATCCCGCCAGAAACCGGCACTGAAATGGTATCCTCGCAACCTCATTGGTTGAACTCTACGCAGCCAATCAGAATGAGGGCGGTAAAAGCATTTGAGGTCTGCACGTTTACCATTTAAAAGGCCCGCGAAAAGGAACGATTTGGAGAAGGCAGTTTATTATTTGGCCGCGCGTAGTGATGATCCGTTTCAATACAGCGCTGATCTGAGGGGCGATTGTTCTTCAAATTGCGTTTAAGAACAGGCAATAAAATTGCATGGCATTTTTCTTAAAGAAATTGAATCTCATCTGAAGTTCAAAGGCAATCTATTACAGCGTTTATATTTCTTTTAGATGCAACTTTTTCTTCCAAGTTTCGCATTATTCTAGATATCTTCGCTCTCTTTATATGATTCGAAAGCAGTTTGCCTTATAATTTATTAATTGTTGATATTTTATAGTCTCAACCAAGGTGTCAAATACTCTTGATTCCCTGTTCAGCCAGATCATGCTTTTCTGGTTTCTGCGATACAAATTGAAAATATTTTCCTTGAAAAACTATTCAAAGGCTATAAAATTAATTAACATAGGGTTGGTCCTGTTGTTTAAAACGGATACATTTTCTTCAACAACAGCTAACTTTCTTTTTAAGCGATTAGCGCAAGAAACAGCCTACGCATTTGTTTCTCGAAGAGAAAAATGGATGCTTTGTAGCAATGTTCATGTGAGGAGCTGTTTTGTTACCAAACTCTTCAGTCAGATCAAAGGCCAACATTGACACCGGTGCTTGCCGAAAAACAAAATAAAAATCGAATCTCTCAAATTCAAAAACTGAATAGCCAACAGAAATTACGACTTTTTTAAGTTTAAAAACTGAGATGTTTCGGCAGTTACAACTGACATCATCAGAGTAATAAAAGACTGAGTGAAGCAACTAAAATAAAACTTTCCGTCTGTTTGACAAGATAAGCTATCCCGAGGTGAGGGGGCGTTGCTTTCGATTTTGCCTGTTTGATCATTTTTTTTTGTTTATTGCTACTTTCTTCCATTTTAATATTTTGTTGGTTTCTTTTTATTGCATTTCTTTAGCTAAAATACCAATGCAAAAGTTATTTGTTTCCGGATTTTGTTAACAATATGTACCGGACAGCTGCATTCGTGTGGTGTACAGCGTGCTTAGAAAATGTTTAGGGCTCTTCTGAACTTTGACCGTCGAAAGAGGACCATGAAAGAATTCTTTTATTTTGAGGTTTGGTTAAAGTTTTGCTTAGATAAAGGAAGTTTGGTTTTCATAAAGTTTTGTTTCGTTTGGGATTTTTCATTATAGGCCATAAGATCCGAGCTAACTTTTGCAGACAGGCCTTCATTTGTTCTCCATTTGCTCGAACTCTCCTCATGCCCTGAGTCTATTGGCTGCATTGTCAACAACTTGGTCGATAAATGCTAAAACATGTACAAAACCATGATTAAACGTTAACGTACATGGGTTAAAACCTGCTTTTCAACGTTCCCATTTTGCGATTCGGAAAATATGAAAAAAATTGTCCAAATAACTATAAAAGAGCACAGAAAAATGTACCGGTTCTTAGAAAAGTCTATTGAATTATTGTAACCAGACCTTTTCACACGGGCAAAACAGAACGGAATGCTATGCAATTTATTTATTGACATATGAAAATTGAGATTTAACCAGCCGCTTTAATCGAGGCTTGCAAACACTCTTGAAGATTAAATTTGTATAGCACACAACTATTTTAATCAAATCGACTAATCTCCAACTTCATTAAAAATCGTAATTAGAGCATTAAATTTGGAGGTATGTGATAGGTCAACCCAAACAGTTAGCGAGGCAAAGTCTTTCAGCTTTTCACAGTTGAGATTAAATTTTACAGCTCTCATTAACTTTTCGAAAAGTAACATTAAAATTCTGATCACTTTTCTGTTTTCACAGAAGTTCACACTTCGGATTTTACCTACAAAAAAAAATTCAAGTCAAGGCTCGGCTGAATGATTTTAAAATGTATATTTTGTATCAAGAATATACACAAAATTTGCAAAACGCTTCTCCAATTGGAGAATTTGTTTTGAAAAAAATTAAACTGTAAGCTTATCTTAAACACCGTGTTAATGATTAAATTTTGTGGCAGATGTTTCATGCAGTTAAAATTCAAGCTTTCCCTGTGGCAATAATGTATGCTCTAATACATAATCTGACCAATTTATCAAGTTTGCTGAAGATAACTTAATAGAAATACAAATTAAAAATTAGCGCAAAATTTTGCATGACACTTGGGCAGAATATTCAAGCTTTGCATCGTAGGGATTTGTTCTCTTCTTGGGGGGATAGAAGTGAAAGCTAAACACTGAGTTTTGCAAGTTTTTAAATCTACTTACTCAGTAGAGTACATAATAATGTATGTCTTCATTTTTTCAGATTATGCAAAACCATGTAAAAGTCGTGGAAACCGACAGCTGCCAAGCTATATTTATGGATGGATTGAACAGCATCAAGCGATATCTTATTGATAGATTTTCTCACATCAGGACAAGTGATATTTCAGGTGCACTTGATAGTTTGAGTATATAAGAGCCAAAAAAACTGTGAATAATCAATCAAACTGGCGCAGATATCAGCTCGTGCACTCTGGTACGCTCATCTGACCGAAGAGAGACAAGTTTTTATCTGGTGAAAATGGCCAAGTGTGAACTTCTCTGTGCCTCATTTCTCGTTCTTCTCTTGATTAACTTTTCTTACAGCAAACCAGGTACGTTTTCATCCAGTGTTTTAATACTGCGAAAAAACTCTACAGGGAGCGGTTAAAAATATGACTATGCCTACAGGTTTTGTATTTGTTCAGTGCTAGTCCGGAAAACCTGAACAGCAAAATATGTGTTAACCTCAATTTTGAGAACATTGGCACTGTAAACACATATATGAAAAAACAATCTAATCTGAAAAAAATTAAGTTTTCATCAACATTAAAAATTTGAAAGTTTTAGTTATTAGTTATTTAACAAAGTTTTGTGGAAAAATAGAAAAAAAAACGTCCGGGGTTTTCACGAAACCCGAGTATCAGAAAACTTCTTTAGAGATTTGTTGGATCAGGCTCACTTCATTCGGCTGAAGAGCAAGTGAAGCTATGCAGTCTGAAAAGTTTGAATATTTGGGCGCTGAAAATTTTGACCTAAGAATGATCTTTCATCTTGATCAAGGACGACAAATCAATACTTGTCGGTATTACTGATCACTGACTAAGTTTCAAGTATACTGACTGTGAAGGGCGGGTGGAATTATCTAAAATAAAACCAAAGCAAAAATTTTGATACAAAAAAAAATACCCCGAGAACTCATAGCCATAGCAAATCTCGCCAGGGAAATGTTCCGGCCATAACCGAGAGGTCTCAACGGACTTTTACCAGTGCCAGTGGCTATTGAAACTAACACAATAGATTTCGTTTTGCCCGGTTAAAAAAGTAAGTAAACTTCTATAGGAAATGTTGAGAAAAAAAAAAAAAAGATTATTTATTTATGAACGAAAAACTGGCAAAAATTAAACTTGCTGGACATTCTAATGTCGTCCTGGAGTGTGAAAATTCTTGCAACATTGCTAAGGGCAAGACTGCAGGTTAAAACGAATGCCGTGAAGCTCCAAAAGCTTCAAAATCGAGCTGTAAGCTTTCTATACCCAGTCGAGATGAGTCTGATGCCGACGCAAGACACTAATTTGAACTTTTAAAATGGCGTCCACTTGCTCGCCGACTTGAATCCCATATGGATAATATGGTGAACAAATCACTTAATGGCCTTGCACCCGAATATATCTCGTTGTGAATTAGTATACCGTAGTTGACCATAGTTTACTAGCTATATTGCTTTTTACTCAATGAATTATCATTCAAAAGATAACTTCTTCTTACCTCAGAAAATTTACGCGGTCATTCACTATAAGCACAACGGCGCCCATGCAAATATGGAAACTATTCAGCAGTCCCGTCAGTCAATGTAAAATATTTTTTTCTTTTGACGTTTTTGTCTATACACTTTAGAACTGCACTTTCGATAAGGCTCGCAACTAAAAGCTAAAACCACAAATTTTATCGTCGCTGAAAAAATTCAGTAGCTCAATGCAACGTCTAACTAGTACAAGAACCGCACCAGCGTCAATGACAATGACCAGTGTCATACCAAGGAGGATTGAACTGAAGTTTATTGCTTTACTTTACTTGCAGATTTTGCGTTTTTGAAGCCGTGGGAGATTGCAGAGCCAAGTGAGCTAGTTAGAGGTGGTGCGACCCCTAGCTCCCCCCGTCCTTCCCCGTCGCTAGCGAATTCTTGACCTCAAGGAGGGAAGGATGGGGGAGGAGATAGGGGTCGCACCCCCTCTAACTAACTCACTTGGCTTGGTAACCTCATCTCCATCTGAAGTTACCATATCTGAAGAAGATTGCAGCTACGATCGAAAGCTTATTAGTTACAAATATCCAGAGTAGAAAGTTTAAAAAACTCTCTCCATAATACTTCCCTGGATAGATGAATTTACACAATTCGAAATCTCACTTAGCAAAGCCGTACGCACATTTCATCATGCCTTCTTATTTTATTTACAAATATTTGAATTTAGTGCTTGTATAAGTGCACGCGCAGTCCGAAAAGGTAGCGTATCTGCAGAAGGATCATGCATTATAGGATTCATTATATAAAAGTTAAAAAGGGGAAGACACCGAACTTCTGAAAACTTTAGTTTTTATTAAAAACATTTCCGCGTTCAGCATTCTTCAGTTAACGGAAAACCTAAAACGGTGTAAGCCCCTTCTACACGAGCAATTTTTATGTGACAAGTTTTATTTATTGGCCAGTGTACGCCCGTCTACACTAGCACTTTTTATTTGAAAACAAAATATTGGAGGCTGGGATCTATGGATGACATCAAAAAAATTGTCAATTGTCTCGTCTACACGGACAATTTTCTGTATGTGACAATTTTTATTTGCCACATAAAAACTAACACGCCAGTTTTT
>JAOBBB020058929.1:0-14288 GCA_025331005.2 Zoanthus gigantus
AGTTGTTCATGAGCCTAACCTTTTGTTAGAAACACAAACTCGGGTTTCGAAATTCTTAATCATATAAATTAGGTTTTCAAAAACAGAAAGATTATGCAAAAATAATCGTGTAGTTCTATTGTACATCTGATCTGTATAAAAAACACAGGCAGAACTGCTTTCTTTCCCACGATAAAAAGTTTTAAAATACAGTTAACGTTTTCACAAAAAAGTGTCACAAAGCATTTACACTCTTCTAATGTATATAATACTGTACCTCAATAAAACGTATATAGTTTGGCTATTTTTATGCGCATTTTCAAGACCCTTACGATTTTATTTAGTTTATAAACAGTAGTGGTCTTTGGACCTTGTATAACTAAAAAGACGCGACAATTGTGACCAAAAAAAGCTGAAGGAGTGAAGAAACAAATTATTACTCGTTAAGTTACGGTCAAGTTTTGGAAAAATGTACGATATTTCTCGAGTTCTAAGATTTTATAATAAAATGTTCCTGTTGCTTTTACCAGGAAACTGGTTTGAAAACAATTTAGTAGTGACGTAGAGAAGCCCTGTAACAGTTGTACAGATGATGCATGTGATTTGTTTTTTTTTATTTTATTAAAAAGTACGTGCTTCATTTCAGATTACTGTTGATACTACGTGTTACAAATAGATAACAAAAGAGTTTATTTCCGTAACTCAGTTGCGAACTTACTTCATGTTTACTGTCAATAGATGTGTGTCAAACATCGGAGGAATTTTAAAAGTGGATAGCAGAAGAAATCGGAAAAAAAAGATCAAGATACAAGTGTCTTTGATTTCGAAAAATGTTCGTTTTACCAAAAAAGGAGTGAAAACACACAATATACCATTTCATTTGATTCATTATTTGCTCATTACTTTAATAACCGAATTATTTAACCAAATCTTTTAGGGGAATTTACAGCATCATCGCCATGTATTTTGGTACATATGGTGCTGTTTTTAAAATACTAGTTTTAAAAACATCTGCCCTAACTAGTTACCTAATTTACTTAATCAAAACAACAGCCGTTCAGTATCTGTAACAGCCTTGGCCTTCAGGTTCTCTGTTATTGTCAACGATATTGTACCATAAAAACAAACTAACTGGAATATTTGAATTGCAAATTTTATTCTAATTTGTTAAAATGATCAATGTTTTAGTTTTAGTGAAGCATACAACAGGTTTTGAGTTGATGTCAGCAAGTGGTCAAATTAATTGAACTGTAAAGTTTTAGCATTCATTATTACTATCACCTGCTTTTATCTGAAATTGGTCACGAATTGGCTCGAGAGGTTGTTTCTGTAAATATCTAAAAAATTATATTTATCGTTTAATTTGGCCTTTTAGTTTTCTCCATACTGGCCTTGGCAATACACATTTAATTCTATAAACATAATAATTCTATAAACATAATCTTAACAAACCAATTTAATTCTTATCTGCGTTAAATTATTACATTTTAAAAAGCGATCGATTTCACAACTCGGTACAAATGTGATATGAACTGACTATGAGATTATTGCAATTGAGTCGAACATGTGTAAGTCTTTATATAGGGCCTGTCTACACTACTGCATTTGCGCATTATATTTTATGCATTTTTGCTTTCCGTCCACACTAATACGATCGAAAACGATAGTGTTTTTACCGAAAACACTCTCCAGGGTGAAAGTTGTTTAAAATCCAGTTTATAAGAATCACAAGGCTCAGATTTCGGAAGTTTTAAATATTTTTTTAAGAATAAGAATCGTAGGGCTTAATCATTCTACCCGCACAAAAATTTCTTCTATATATTTTTTTAGTCATTTTTCATTTTCATAACTATGTTACTGCTCTCTTTATTTAAAGCTAGTTTCTATGGAAACGTTAAATGTGCTTTGATCGATTGAAAGTGACTAAAAATACTACTAAGCTATTTCTCTTTCGTTTTTCCGCCTGCAGAAAATATTTTTACCAAAACTGTGTAGTTTTGTAGTGTGCATGAACAGGTGAAAAAAGAGGTTTTCGGAAACGCTCAAGTCATGCTCAATTCATCCGTCCATTTGAGTGGGAAAGTCAAATTAAACAAACTTGCATGGCGGACATCTGTGTGTTTATCAGTGTTCAGTCTGCCTCAACTTTGATTGCATGCTTGCGCATGCAGCTAAATGTTACTTTGTTTGTATTCGCGGTTTATTTTGTGAAGAAGGCAAAATCTCCTCCGAGCATATTTTGATCGTCACTTGCAATTAATGATTTTCCAAGTGTACGTAGATTTTGGACCCGGCCAGGAAAAACTTTTGTTTTGTGGGACAATTTCAATAAAAGTTTATTTTGAGAGAATGAAAACAAACGTTTTCGAAAACGCCTTAGTGCGGATGTGCTATTTATTTGCAACATTTAAACATGACTTTTCAAAAATCAAGTTCAATAGAGTATTTCATAGACATAATATTTAAATACAGTTTGACAACACAATTGCTCAGCGGGAATAACTAGAATGACGTCAGTCTTAAAAGTCTTAAAAACCGCATCATGCATCTTGCATTCAAAAAAATTTCGCTGATCTTCGCTTATTATAAAAGTATATATAATTATTCACTAACTTTAGACAAAGCAAAATTCTGCTGCAAAGTTTCAACAAAAATTCGCAACTGTGGCGTTGTTCACATTCGAAGTATCTCGACAAATCGACTCTAACTTGAAAAATTTTAGTCCTAATTAAGGCTAAGGATTTTTGGTAGGTCCACGCGAAGCATTGTATCTCCCGGCTCGCTATTTAGTTTGTTAAAAATATTGAGTGTCAGAAGTATTTTACATCAAAAGTCAAGTTCAAGTTCCTGCTTTAAAGTGGTATAAACATCAACATCTAAGATTTCATAACAATCAATTTTAACAATTATATTTATTAAAATATAAATTTTATTTCATTACTATCGATAGGAGTTTTCCTTCTGTTTATTTTTCTTCAATTCTTGTTTGCTTTATAAAAATTATGCACTATTTATAAAATATATAAATAGGGAACAATAGCTTACAGATCCATTGTTTCCTAGTCCTATTTTTAAATGTGTTTATCTAAGATTGAAACAGTTTTTTGTGATAGTTGCCTGATGAATGCTTCGAGAAAACCATAAATGTTTTTGAATTATTCCGATTCCATTAATCTATTTATTTACAGCTCTGGTTTTCCATTGAGTACTTATATAGCGGATTAACTTTTCAGTTATCCGCTTGAAACTATGTATTTATCATATAAATATTTAAATTTAAACTTTTTTCTTGTATATCATATTAGCTATATATTGTTGTCTTGAACTTTGGCTTTGCAATTTCGTTTTCGTGAATCGCTTTTAATTGACATTGTTGCCGTCCGTTTAACCCGAAACTGAAAGAGAAAGGAAATGCGGGAAAACGCATACAATATCATCTCTATAAATGGTTCTACTTCACTAATCTCAAGCGCTTGTCCGGACGCAACCTGACATGGCACGTCATTTCTGATTTCCCTGACAGGAAAGGAGGGGGAAAACGGTAGTGATGTGTTCATCAACAAATGCATTGTTCTGCTGGTGAATGAATTTTTGGTACATCTGTGGTTGAATTTTGTTCCACGATAAAAATGAAAAGTTAGTTCCAAAATTTTGTTTTCCACTGTTCTGGAGAAAATGAAAGTTTCTTAAAAAAAACAAAATTCATAAACTTTCGCGTGTCTGGGCGTGCTTTTGTAAACACATCTTCATCTATTCTAGCTTTTGATGATTGATCAATTTTAACTTGGAGTTCTTCAAAATTATTTTTAGAAACCGTTGTTCCTTTTTCTCATCCTCTGATTCCTTCGAAAAACTTACTGATTGCATTATTTTGATCAACACTGAAACTGAATCAACAGTATTTCCTTTTTGTTTTGTTTACAGTTTTATTAATAGCACTGACAAAAACTTTCATGGTTCAGCTTCTATGTTTCACGTGATAAAAATCTCCCGCCAAATCTAGAACTCTCCCGTGGCAACGATCGAAAACAATTCATTCTTTACATAGTTCATCAAACAAAGCCGTCACAACTTTCGTCATCCCAAATTTCCGCTTCTTTCTGATTGGACAAAAAGAGGCGGCTGTTCTTTGTATAAGAATAACAATAAACGTAGCTGAAATCTGATTGGCGAGAAATGATGTCAGTTTAATCTGATTGGTCGAATGATAAACAACGCATGAGTCAGGGAGTTTCATAATACGTAAACCTACTTCGTTTGGTCATTCAAATTACCAGCTTGTATTATTTGGTGTTGGGGTTTCGTAACGTTTTTTGAAGGCAAAATAAGCAAGTTACTCTTTAAATATCTTGGTTCAACCAAATATCAATACAAGCTTAAATCTTTACCCGTTGTGTAGTAAAAATGCAGTGTGAAAAGGAACGAATCATTCAAGTTTCACTGTCAAAGATAACGGACTCTCGTCGGCGTCGTGGCGGTCTCGCATTGCGGCGTAATCTTCTTGTTTCTCATGTGTTAAACAACGTTCTTACGAAAACTGATGCAGCTTATCATGAATATAGGACAACTGTTGAAATAGATATGGAAGTTGAAACGTGGGATCAGGACGAACAGCAAGCGTTGCGTGAGAGTCATTCAACTACGTGTACGGGTGCGTCGATCACAACAGGAAATAGAACAGAATCTCCAAATACATTGTGTTCCGTGGATGAAACGAAAGGCGTATCAAAGCCGACTGTTTGCTCCTCAAAAAATTCAGTGTTCACCGACAGTAAAATAATTAACAATACGTGCAGTGATATGGCTGTGAGAGATAGTAAGAGTAATAGAACTGAAAGAACTTCCCAATGCAAGCAATTGCAATCACGAGTTACCGGTAACAAACGATCCCTGTATGCAAATGACCCGTGTGACAACCATGTGGTTTGTAACAAACGGTTAAAATACGAAAGTTCAAAGGAAGACGAGAACTCTTGTAGTGACTTTCCCGAACCAATGGATATTTCTAGCCTTGTTAATGTATTTAGTTCAAGTTTTGCAGGACTTTCTTCAAGAACTTCAAACGCTAAATATGAACCTTTTCATTCAATATCTTCAATAGCGTCATTTCCACAAACAGTGGAAGCGTTTTGACTTTCAAAATTGCTTAACTAAAATGTTTTGTCAAATATTGCCGAAAAAAACGTCTTTGTTTGTTTCGTGAAATTACGCTTGTTGTGATCTTTAAATTTTATTGATTAGGCCGATACTCGATAGCTTTTGTGCAACAATTTCGCATTGTAAAACTAATTTGAAGAATTCTGTTTGAATTTGAATACTGAAGCCAATATTTCAGTTTTAAAAGCAAAATTTCATAAATAGAAAACCGTTGTTGCTAGCTGTTAAGTATTTCTGCAAGTGTCAACAGATTTTGTTTTATACTGTGTTTTGAATTTTTTGTCGCCCCATTTTTGTATGCACGTTCACACTTTCTATAAACTTAATATATTTTGCTACTAACACAGAGAAAATATGAAAGACATTTATAAATATATACAAATGAAACTAAAAATCCAAAAAGGGTTGGTAAAATTGACCAAATGAGGGAATATTTGTAGTATGGTATTTCGAATACTTTCGGTATTATCCAATTAATTTTGGATAGACATTTAATACAAAGTTGTTAGGTGTTGTTGATGAATTAAAAGATACCGAAGCGAACTAACTAGTGTCATTCTTGTGGAAGTTAAGAATAGATTTTAAATATGAAAATATAACTATCGAGAAAGGCGCAATTGCTTTATTCAAAACTTTCATTCGCACGAGTTTAAAATAACTCGACATGTAAAATTGGTTGTTGATCGAACCTGAAGTTCGCTCGATATATTTTGCAATGAGATTTAGTAATTTGTGTATTGCTGAACATCCAGGAAACGTTTGAAAAAGTTTTGAGTCGTATGAAAGGTCAAATATGGAATACCTTGGGTTCGTCGCATGACCTCACCGCGTACCGCCTAGTGCGTATTGATGGTTTGTTAAAATGAAAAGATGACGTCAAAGCGCGTAACTTACTTCAGTATAAAAGTTTCTTTAGTTTTGGTTTTTATTGCTATCTTTACGTTTTTGTTACCTTTTAATTAGTTCAAACGAAAAATTAACTTTTTACAAAAAGATTGTTTACATTTAGTGTATTTTAAGGTTCATTTATTTAAATCCTTGATACAGATAATTTAACAATGGGGCTTAAATAAGGCACGCCTGTGCTAAATATAATATGGTTGGTTGGATTAGTTTTCATTTGGCCCCCGGCTATTTCGTTCTTGTAGGTTAATTGTCAAAGTCACGGTCACGCAATTTTCAACTAAAATTCATTACAAACATTTAAACCAATGACAATGTTTTTTCAATGGATTTTTATGTTGATCTCAAATTTGAGCTTACACTAAATAAATGATTTAAGTTATTAGAACATTATTTATATATAATCTTAGGACACTACATTTTTGTATTTGATTTTAGATGAATGTAAAGTTTTTGAAATTATGTAAAGTTTTTAAAATGGCACTGGGGGTAATATATTTTGAGAAAACTTAAATATGATTATCAGGGTTGCCACCGACTGTTTGCTGGAAGTGAAATTCAATGACTTTTCCAGGACATTTTAAACCTTGAAACTTCAATTTGACAATACACATGCTATATTAACAAGCTTTACTATTCAGCTTTACTGAATTGGCTAAGTTTTGCCAATAAAAATAAAACAACCAATGAGAGATCGCCTTAGAAGATTTGCTTCTAAACAAAAATTAAGCCTAATGAAGTTGCAGTTTTGTAGACTATTTGTCACATCAAAAAATTATTAATATTTCAACAAACAGCTTGTTTTTAATAATGGTCTAAATATAATAATCTTTGATACCCACACAGTGTTGAAAAATTTAGCTTTAACATAGTTTTGAAGCTGCAATATTTATAGCATAAAATGTAATAATTATTATGATATATAAAAAGCAGATGAGAATCTAGTTGATTCCATGAATAGTACATAAACTGATATTAGACAGGCCTGTATGAAGGGGGTGTGTGCACCAGTCCAATGGCCATAAAGGTCTGCCAAAGTTCACTCGATTGTAAAATTAATGAATAGAAAAGATTCTAGATTTTGCCATGAGCTCACATATTCATTAACACTTGAGATAACGATGAAACATATTTGCTTACGAAAACAATGTGTCCAGCACAAAGAAAATTTTTCTCTTACTTTTCAAAGCCTTTTTAAGGTGAGAAAAATCTATTCAAGAGTTGGGGGGGAGGGAGAATTTGTACCCCCCAGCAAAATTCCTGCATACAGGCCTGCTAGAGCACGGTACACAATAGTTAGTTGCTTTGATCAACACTGAGATCCATTGGTTCCAGCATGGGTGACAAAACTAGTCATAAACATCAGGTAGTGGATTAGAAGCGGATCTAGGGGAGTTGCCTGGGGGGCCTGTGCCCCTCACTTTTGGGAAAAATCGTGATCTGTTTTTTACAATAACCCTTTAATACACACCAGAATCTGAATGGTGCCCCCCCTTCAAAAGCCTAATCTGTAAGGTGCCCCCCCTTTCAAAATTTCTGGATCCACCCCTGTGGATGATTACGTTTTGTCAAAATAAGCTAAAGGAAGCTTAGAAGAGCCATAAAAAAAGAAAGGAAAACCTGAAATCACAAAAAACAAGTGAGTATAAAATAATTATAAAATAATTTGGATAATACATGAGTTTTAATTTGTCTACAAGTGTGTTTTCACTGAGCTATGAAGCAAGAAAATCACATGAACAATATGTGACTGTCTCCAAGTTGTGAGAATTTACAGTTTTATGAAATTTACAGTTTCATGCCGTCCAACGCATGCCAGCATGTAAAACGGAATTATGATGATGATGAAAGAAATTTAAGTACATACATAAGTGCTTTGTATATCGTCTTTCTCTTTGTTAAGGCAGAAAATAATAATTTTATAAAAGAAATAAAACAGTTATGTTGTCTGTGCCTCTAGAGCCTGTTGAAAACCTCGGCAAAATTTGTGAGAATTCTCGAGCAGGTGAAAACCCTCAACTGCATTTTGGGTTTTCACAGATCTGCTCTTGAATTCTCCCAAATGTTCGTCTCGGTTTTCACGTGGCTAATGAAGACACGGAAAACATGTTTTAATTTTTAATTGAGAACCTCTGAATGAACAACATCACTTAAAATTTTTTTTTTTTTCTAAATCAAAAGTTCAAAAGACTAGCTTCTGAAAACTAGTTGTACTAGTCTGGATCCTTTCCTGAAAAGTTTAATATCTAATTTTGATTGTCGGAGTATCTTTAGCATGAAACACCAATAGTATGAAAAGCAACAATTGGTTATTTGAATCAGAATCAAATCCAGCACCAAATATCACAATGCTTCACCATGTTTCACTTGATAAGGGATTCTTAGTCACAAATCACATGCTAATTCTATATAATTTCATACAGAAAACCCAGGTTCAAATCCCCGACTTGGATTACTGAATGATTTGTCATCGGTGATCCCAGGGGCAAATTCACCACACTTTGTAAATAGCCAACTGATTTGCCTCCTAACAGTTGGGATCCTTAACTGGGGAATGGGATTTTAACTTCAATTCTTAAAGACCCCTTTAGGGGAGTTGTCATTAGATAAATTATTTAATATTAAAATTGGGCTTTTTAAAAATTTGCCTTTTTTCACAAATCAAGCAGCAACTTTTAGGATAATCACAAAAAAAAAACTTTGTCAGACCTCTCAGTTGGAGATCATGCTGTGGTGCAACTAGTTAGCTAAAGCAACAGGAAGCATAGCTGAGCAAACCTATTCCCCTTCGGTCCCCTCCCCAACCAGAAAAATCTACACATTGCAAGATAATCATCATTACAAAATACTTATTGAACACCATTTTGACATTGACACTTTCAGTATGACATTTCCTGATTCACATGAAGCTTTGATACACATAAAATTTCTCAGTTTATTTTGTGCAAAATTTTTCATATGAGCATGGACAAAAATGGAAAATAAGTTTTGAAAGTCTTATTTTAAAAAGACAGTCTTTATTTTAGAGCAAAAATCAATACTACCACCAAATGCAGTTAATCAGTATTTAATAAATCATTTGCAAATAGGCCCAAAAGACAAAAGACAACCAAGTAGCTTTAATGCATAACCATGTTGGTTTCTCAAACAATTAATGAAGAATTAGCTCGAAACTCCTTTGCCAACTGTACACCAGCATGGGTACTATGTTAATGGTGTGAAAAAATATTATATATCATTATATTCCTATTATGTTCTTAACCCTTGAATGTCCAAGGGAGGGTGGGGGGTCAAATGGACTCCCATCAGTCTTTTACAATTAAATTTATAAAATGTTTTAGCATTGGCCACCAAAATTAATCTTCAGGGACTGTTCACTATGAAATCTGTGTGACAAAGTTTCATGTTTGTAACTAAAATAGAACTTTGTTTACAGCTCTCTGAAAGTGAAAAAAAGTTTCCAAAAAAACACAAAATAATTGTAAAGTATTTTCAAATAAAGGCAATGAAACAGCTTAAAACACAAAATTTTACAAAAAATTTTCAGTTTTGTAATGATGACATCAATTGATGTTACTGTTGCCATGGAAACCAATTAAACAGCACAACACAAATATTTTTGAAAACTACAACAGTCCAGCTTTGCGCCTGCTAATTTTGGTTACCAAAGCTTTTCTGGAAAAAAATTAGATGAGGGGAGGTCCAAATGATTAATTTGTTACAAGAAACAGCTTGGTTGTCCAAGGGTTAATAAAATAATACGTAAATATGTGGTTTACACTGTATTTGTAAAAGACTGGATATTTGATGTACAGTGTACAAGTAGGTAAAGTAAAAAAAGAATGAGTTCTACAGATTGTTCTAGTAAACATTCCAATTTGTATTTTATTTTAGTTGCAAATGATGTTGCACCACTGACTATTTTTATTTTGCCATTTCCATGATTTTGTGGCCATAATTAAAAATTATTCACAGAACTTAGGTGGAACTGAATAGTGGTGGATATTTACTGAACCACTTTCACTGACACTGAGGTGAATAGTTTTTTTAGTAATTACCACACAAGCTGAATAACTAGCAAACCAAAGAGTAATTTTATTTGTGACAATAAAAAGTAAAATAATTTTATTTGTGAAACGGAAGCCATTTTGTTTTTCTTCTGTTGCTCGGAGGTGAATAGTACTTGTCTAATCACCTCTGAGCTATCAATATATCAATAATATAAGGTTCTCGGCCATTCCTCAGCCATAAGTGTGTTTTTAGCTTGTTCTTAAATCTAGACAGGTGGACAAACTGTGAAAAACTAAAATAAAACATAAGTTTAATCATAAATTCATATCAATGCAAACATAGCAATATTCCCTACAAGAACGTGCCATAAAAAGTTACACAACATTAATAGTGGGTAAAATAACTGAGAAATGTTCTAAAGAAACAAGAAACTGGCAGAAAATATTTTTAGGAAAAAAAAAGGTTAGCTAAGATGGCTTCCACAAAGAAACGTGGATTAATAATTTTGATGACTCTCACCTTTTATTGTATAAGCGCTATGTAGATGACACCTTTTGTGTTTTTAATAATGAACAGGATGCTATGTCATTTTTTGATTTTATAAAAATTCTCAGCATCCGAACATTAAATTCACTTTTGAGAAACAAACTGACGGCAAACTTTCTTTTTTGGATATATTAATTCAAAAAAAATTGTTTTAAAAATTGTTAAGAATATTTTCATAACAACAAACAGGCCACACAACACCGGCATCACTACTCTACTCTTTGTTATAGATGTGTGTAGGTTCTTTTGAGTCCCCCGATAGACGGTCGGGAGACTGGGCCTAGGGTTCACCATCCCTATCCAAGAAGACACGAAATTTAACTGCTTGCAGACGTTAGAGAAAGGAAAGCACCTCAATTATTTTAAAACCTTGGTTGTTGGTAAGGCCGTGTTTCAAATCTAGGTTAACCAAACGTCAGTTATAGACTGTGACAACAATAAAACATTCATAACACGCCCACGTGCACACACACGCTCAACCACAAATTGTCTTAATAGGGTAGGATACAATACCTGCGAAGTAGTCGATTTTGCTCGGCTGTTTTTGGCGACGGGGTGGAGGTCGGACATCACGAAGCTTGTTTGTCTCTTCCAGCTTCCTGAATAGAGCGAGTCGTTTGGTTGGGTCTGATGCGTTTGGTAAAGAAAATAAGATCAACATTTTAACTTAGTTTGTAGTTTATTTGTTTGCCATTAAAAAAAAAATTAAGTTATTTACAGAACTTTGTTTTAGAATGGCGAGGGGCACCATAGCAAACCGCGAGGTTTATACGAGATGGTCACCCTCACGTAATTTCAGGAATAATTAATAAACTGTAATAAGGTCAGAAACATGAGTGGCTACAATAATTGCACAGTGTATGAGATAATATCAGTCAAGAAAAAAAAGAAAAAGGAAAAAATATATAAGTAAGCAAAAGACGACGAAGTTTTATTGGTTTTTAGAAAAAAATGTAAAAAGTTTTCTTGAAAATGAGGACGATGTATTAATGCTAAATGCTTTTGCATTGATTGATAGATGACGTGATATACGATAATGATAACAATAATCGTGATAATCATGGTGGTGTTGATGGTAGTGTTGGAGATTGTAATGGTGATAATCATGGTGGTGTTGATGGTAATGTTGGAGATTGTAATGGTGATAATCATGGTGGTGGTGATGGATGATGATTACAATGGTAGTTAAGATGGTAGCGATGATAATTATGGTGATGCCGATGATGGTAATGATGATTATGGTGGCGATGATGATGGTAGTAATGATGACGGTATTTTAATGGTAATGATTATTGTGGTGATGATGATTATGACTGTAATGAAGATGATGGTGATTACAATGGTGATGATGGTAATTATAATGGTGATGATTGCTATTGTGGTGATGATGGTGGTAATGATGATGATGATTACATTGGTGATGATGATTGTGGAGATTACAGTGGTGGTGATGGTGGTTGTGATAAAGATGGTGATTACAGTGGTGGATGTGATGACGATGATGATGATTCTGATGATGATGATGGTTCTGATGATGATGATGGTGATTATAGTAGTGATAATGACGGTGGATGTGATGACGATGATGGTAGTGGTTCTGATGATGATGATGGTGATTATAGTAGTGATAATGACGGTGGATGTGATGACGATGATGGTAGTGGTTCAGGTGATGATGATGGTGATGGTGATTATAGTAGTGATGATGATGGTCATGGGGGTTTCGAGGAAAAACGTCGATAATCATGACTACGATGATGCAAAGTTTCACTGAAGAAACATTTATCACTAGAAAGAGTTTTGGGGATTCTTCATACTTTCCTAATGACTTCCATTTAGAGATAAATTACTACACTAATAACCGTCAACTATAAACCACAATTACTAACCAAGCATCTTTTTCTTTCTGACTGCATCATACTTCATTCGCTTTGCTCTCTTCATCATTAATTCAGCAGTCGCAGCATTCTGGAAACCCCTGCAAACATACACAAACAGTTTATGCACTTCAATATAAAATACTCTCTCTCAATTTATAAAGCAATTTAGTAGAAATCTAGTCACTACCTATCGCAAATACTGCAATCTGATTGGCTACCGTACTTGCTATCTATCAGGTGACAGTGTCTGCGGGATGTAAACAAGTAATGGAATATGGTGTTCCTTTCCTGCTTTTCAGATGTTTTGGAAGTAATATATCAAACACGAGACAGTGTTTCATCATATTTCCAAACACTGAGAAGAGAGTTGAAAATACGACGCGCAGCCAGTATTTTTGAAGAAACTCGAGATGTTTGGAAATGTGATAAAGCACTGTCTTGAATGTTTGATATAATTATCTTCTCAATCGAAACTGAAACTAAGGAGTAAACGAAGAAATAAAATCGTAAAAATATATGCTAATTATAAGATCACATTTCCAAACCATGGTCACGGTTATGATTTCCTTTGTTGTAAATTGATGAATTACTAATGAGTTTCAGGATTATTGATCAAGAACCACAAGCGGACTGAGACAGTTTAAGGTTTAGTGTGACAAAAGCGTTAATCTTTTTTTCTGTGTCCAGGATTCAAAGGCCGGAAGGATGTCCATCTGGTAAAAATTGCAAGACTCTTTGTACTGTTGCTGATCCAAAATCTTACGAACTGAAAATGCCTTTCCTTACTGATAAAGACTGTGGCTTTGTATGGAAAGCTGTTAAACCTGCAGAAAGGGTAGGAAGTGTATACTTGATTTTAACGCTAAATTTGATTTGAAAAGCTGTTTAAAGGTTCGTCATTGTAGTTATTGAAAACACAAATGTTTCCGACTTGTTTAGTTGGTAGCTGTGCAACAAACACTTTAAAGTTTTCCAGTTTATTCCTATGAATTCCACCACCATTATTATCTCTATCACCATCTTCCTTTAGCTTCTTTCTTTTTTAAATTCTTTCTTCTCCTTTTTCTTCTTCTTCAGCTTCCTGCCTCCCCCCTTGTTCTTGTTTCTCTTATTCTCCTCCTCCTTCCTATTATACTTCTTCCTTTTTTAATTTATTTCTTCTTCTTCTCCACTTTTTCTTCAGCTTCCTTCCCTCTTCGTCTTGTTCTTGTTTTTACTTTCTTCTTCTTGTTCTTCTTGTTCTTCTTGTTCTTGTTCTTCCTCTTCTTCTTTTTCGTCTTCGTCGTCTTCTTGTTCTTCTTCGTTTTCTTGTTTTTGTTCTATGAACGAACTGTTGTGATTCTTTTTCCTTTTCTTCAGCAAACTCATCTAAAATAGTTGGCATATTGTCCAAAGATGTAAGTCCACTATGTGCCTTAAACGCCCATTTATTTTTCATTTGATGATCAAGAACCACAAACAGATAGACAGTTGAAGGTGCGACAAAAGTCGGAAAGACGTCTATTTTTCGGATGATTTTGTTGAAGAAAAGAAAAAGGAATCACTACAGTTCTTTACATATGAATTCTTTTCAATCCTCGACTGTATTTCATTTGTTCTTGTTCTTCTTCGTCTTCAGTTTTTGTCGCCGTCTTCTTCTTCTTCTTCCTTAATTCCTTTTTTCTCCACCTTTTCCTCCTCCATTTTCTTCAGCTTCTTCCCTTTCCTCTTCTTCTGCCTCTTCTTCTCTTTCATTTTCTTCTTCTTCTTCTTCTTCTTCTTCTTCTTCTTCTTCATCTTCTTCTTCTTCTTCTTCTTCTTCTTCTTCTTCTT
>JAOBBB020058996.1:0-14287 GCA_025331005.2 Zoanthus gigantus
ACTTGCTAAACAGCACGTACCGAAAAATATAAATAAATTCCCCCAGAGCATCCAAAATGAAATGAAATGTTTAGGTCTATAGTGCCCGTGTTTGCAGCTTTTTTTTCCTGCCACTTATACATGTGCACACGCCTCTTTTCAGCCAACAGTTTAGTGCCAGTTACAGGCAAGAAAATCGACTTTGCTTTTATAATTGTTTTTAGTAAAGAATCTATGAAACGTTAAACTTAAATGGATTCTCTGCCTTTTCCTAAACTTTAGAGAACTGTTGCTGTTAATCCTCAAATTGCCTACACTTACTCTTAGAAGAAACAATGGAATTTTCAGTAGAACGTCCTTCCCTCCAGCTAGTCAGACGTGAATGGTTTATTTCATCTCTGTCCAAAAAATAACAATGATATGTAACTTGTGTTGAATTTGAAACAAAAAAACATTTATTTCAAAAATGTATTGTCACAGTTCCAGACCTCCCAAGTTCATCACATGCAGTGCATTTTTCAAGAGTTGAGACTGGCACTACAACACAAACATTACTTGATATTTCAAGAAGTCGTTACCATTTAAGTTTGAACATTAGAGTGGCACCATGCAGTCGGCATAGAATCTCGGAGCATGTCTCAAAAGTAAGTGTTTTTTATGGACTTAGGATCAGATTAAATTTTTTATTTTTTTTTTATAAATAAATTTTTTATTGGTGAGATTATGGTTATGTTTACAAACTATACAATATACTTATTCGTGCAACCACCATTGCAGACTTTCATATCATAAGGGGCTGGGTACAGGTCCCTTAATTCTTATAACTGCAAAATAAAACCTATAGAGTAAGAAAAACCCCACTGTAAGTTGCAAAATCTTAAATTCTGGTGTTAAAAGGATCAATAGTTAATGATTTATAGCTGTTTTAAAGTACATGAATTTCTTAAGAAATGTATGGGATATGGGCAATTATTCAAAGTGTCTGGACTATTGATGCATTTAACACCACACTTTGAGAATTTGCTGTTTACATGTGGTCTTTCTTTCTATATAAGTCTTATTTTGCAGATGTGAGAATTAAGGAACTTATACCCAGGCCCTCGTGATATGAAAGTTGGCAATGCTTGGTTGTTTCCTAGTAAATTTATAATTAAATGCCCATTTCTTTAAAAGCACTATTTTTAATAAAAAAAATATTATAATTAAAAAATTGCACATGCATATGTATAAAAATTTCTAAACTGGTTAGAAAGGCTCTTTCCAATGATACTGCGAGTGTTTTATGTGGAAAAGATTGCGTTAAGTCAACCCTTATTTCGTTTGTCTAACAATTGTAGCTGTTTTCTTTTTTCTGTAAATGACACTGAAAAATGAAACTGAAATTTGAGACATTTTTTTTGTAGTGAATTATTTACTTTTGCAAAGTTGGCAGTTTAGCAGAAGAAATATAATAGTAAATTTGACTGCTGTAACAACATTCTTAAGTTTCATCATTTTTAATTGAAACTTAAATGTTTCGAGGCATCTTGCCTCTTCTTTAGAGTGTAGCTGTTTGCCTAAGGAGCTCCGGTCGCAAGCCATATATAAATTTACATGTGCAACATGTAATTCTTGCTATGTCGGGGAAACCCATCGAGATTTTGCCACATGCGTTCATGAGCACCTTAGAGACAAGTCGTTTCTTGTATTCAAACATCTTGGACAATCAGATGAGCACCGAGTGGCTTGTTCTAGTGAGTGCTTCAAAATTATAGACCATGGAACTAGCTTTTCCATTAAGATAAAGGAAGCCACGCATATAAAATAGATCAACCCTATTTTAAACCAACAAGTTATGCATGTGAATCTTTTCTTGAATATTTAATCACTTTTAGTTTAGTACAACGTATTTAATATTCTATTGTCTTTAGATTGTATTTAAATGTTTTTGCTTGGCTAACGACTACACTCTGAAGAGGAGAGAGACTCCGTGAAATATGTATGTTTCAATTAAAAATGATGAAACTAAAGAATGTTGTAACAGCAGTCAAATTTTGCAAAGTTAGTAAAGTTTTTGTGTTCTGACATCCCTATAATTGTACAAACAGTCGGTATATAATGCATATATACTGACCAAAGACAAAAATTTATAGCATGTAACACTCATAACATAACTGGTTATTAGCATTATTAGGCTCATGCATAATGTTGAGGATAGAAAGAAAATTTTCCCTGAAGTGTCTGCTTTGTGGTCATATTTGGAAAAAATTCCTGAATTGAAGTATAGCAATAATACATCTTTATTGGAATACCTTCATCAAATAAAAATTTTCACATATAAATTACATACAAGTATATAAGTATATATAGATATCCATAGTAACAAAGTTTTAAGTCAGTTGAACCCACAAAGAAAAATGAATTTATGTGTACATGCTGTTCGCCCCATGTAAGATAATCCAGGGCAGTCTTGGATTCTGTGAATGAAACTAGATTCTTAAACCTGGATTGCAGATTCCAAAAAGTGGGATTCTTGTTTCCAAAAGGTCTGTTTTCTAGGATTCTGGATTCCTAGACCTGGATTCTGAATTCCAAAAAGTGGGATTCTGGATTCCAAAAAAGTCTGTTTTCTAGGATTCTGGATTCCTAGACCCGGATTCCAGATTGCAAAAAGTAGAATTCCAGATTCTACAAGCAAATATTTTGTGGATTCCAGATTTCATGAGCCAAAAGTTTTCTTAATTCTGGAATCCAGATTACTTTACATGGGACAAATGCAGTTCCTTAGAGGTTGAGTTTACTTTGCCACCAGCTTACTTTTCACACTGCGTTGTTTGATTGAGCATGTTTATTGAAACAGTTTATTATCAAATTGATTATCAGCTCTGAGTTGATAATCTCTCTATCAGTCTATCTGAATCTAGTAACTCTTTAAAACTTCCAATTGAAAACGTTTAAATGGGCATACAGTTTAATTACTAAAAGATATATGAGAAGACTTGTCATAGTTATTAACAAATATCCATACATTAAAAATGATGAATTTAAAATTTTGTCTTCAAATCGCACTAACTATAAAAAAACAAAAGATCTCCGAAGCAATCAACACCACTCTCTCTTTTCAGTTAGCATATCTATATGTATATTAGTGTGCATTCACTGATCCATGTCATTCTCTGAAGATGGTCGCCGGAGTGCGGCCAAAATATTTGTTAAAAACTATGACAAGTTTTCTCTTGTATCTTTTTGTAACTAAACCTTCCAATCCTTTCACGATCTTTAGGGTGCTTTCCCTGGACATGAAGAATCAGTGACTCAAATAGCTCTGGTAGTCGTTCAGGTGCATATATAGTTCCTTATGATGAATGATCGACTTGAAGCTTTATGCATGTAAAACTTGTGCACAGCATGTTATCATTTTGCATGTTCCAGGTATATTTAAGTAGAACTCAAAAAGGAAACTTTATCTTTCAGGTTATTTAATTTTGCAACGTAAGATGTTTTTAGATAATAACATACAATACAAATTTACTCAATTTTGATTGGCTGAGAGCACTACAGTTTTTTTTGCAAACACTGATGCCAAAAAGAATTAATTCAGTACAATTTACTTTTAGAATTATTCGTTTGTAATCGTACGTTTTCCAACGCCTTACCTGTTTGTTGTCTTTTCAACTTCTGCTAACTGCTGTTCTAATTCATTAAAAGGCTTTGAGAGTTTTTTCCCTAACGGGTGACCACTCAAGTCCTGGGAAAAAATATGAAAAGAAAACAAATTAAGGAAACTCTTGTGTTACTATAATATTACTAATAATAGCATTGTCATTATCCTTCTCCTCAACGCAATAGAGTACTAAAGTGATGACGTCACAGAAATTTGATTTGTGAAATCACTACTTTAGTTGTAATATTTCGAAAGAACAAGATAAAAAATGTTTCCATTCTGAAATTTTGCATATTGCCACCAATCTGATGAGATATTGCCACGGTTATGCTGTAATGACCCCATACAAATCCTTTTTAAATTGGTTTGGTTCCCACCGTTAAGAACCAACTTAAGAATCCATTTTTTAGAAGGCTTTGTATGGAGTCATCCGAGCATAACTGTGGTAATATCTCTCGGACAACTTGCACCAACATGCTGATTTTTGGCAAGGATACATTTCTAGTTCCATAAGTTCACAAATTTTAATTTTGTGACGTCACACTTCACCATTCTATCATCGTCATAACCATCGTCATTCTCCTCGTCATCACTACTATCTTCAATACAGTCATGATCTTCTTCATCATCATTACTATCTTCAACCTCATCACCATCATCTTCACCATCATCTTTTTTTCATCACTACTGCCATCATTGCCATCATCATCTCTTTATCATCATTACTATTTTCAATCTCAGACAATCATATTCACCATCATCGTTTTCTTCATTACTTCAATCTTGAATACCATCATGGTCTTCTTCAACATCATTACTATCTTCAACCTCATCACCATCATCCTTCTCTTCATCACTTCTGTCTTCAATACCATCATGATTTTCCTCAACATCATTACTATCTTCAACCTTAAATGACCATCATCTTCACCGTCATCATCCTTCTACTCTTCATCATCATTACTCTCTTTAATAGTTGCAAGATATGTCACTTTGTTATTCAAGTGACTGTGAGACAATCCGTCAGTCATAACCAAATAAAGTGACCTCGCTTGCCATATCAGTTCCCGTGCCTCAACGGTTGAACGTCTGAGTAGTATGCTGAAAGTCTGAAGGTTAATTCGATTCCCATTTAGAGTTCTTTATTTCCCCTAAATTTGTATGTATATAAATATATATATCTTTGTCAAAAAATGTTCCTTCAACAACAAAAATAAAAGTCGTAACACAGTGTTAAGTCATTTACAAGTCAAGCAACTTGTGGAGCCGATGCTGTATTTGTAAATGGAATAGAGTCTTTTGACTTCTGCGGGATGGGACACTAGTCCATCTTACGTTAGTTCACAGCAGACGCTGGTGAAATATTCTCTTTGTTACTTACCACGTTGATTCCTAAGTAATGTGGCGGTAGAGAGGCCCTAAAGTTTGTTACCGATCCTTTTGGTAAAAAGAGTAAAAAGATAAATCAATAAAATCAAAAATTGCTGCCATTACGAGTTAGCTTGATAGTAATATAATAATATTAGTATAATAATGTTAACGCGTTTACATAGCGTTTATCTCATGCTCTAAGCGATTGAACACAGGTTCAACAGTAGAGGTGATATTCCACAACAGAGGTTCAGCACATATTCAAACATTAAGAAATTCTCACAAACAGACCGCAACGCGGGATTCACTACCCTGCTCTTTTCCTCAAACGTGATGGTTCTGTTAGGCCCCTGATAGTTAGTCAAAAGACTGGACCTGAGGGTAGCATCCTTACCGATAATTGGGACTTCAAAATCCAACAACGCGGACGTCTTCAGAAACGCCACGGCTGCGAGAGTTCGGTAACGGGATGCCGTGTTCAGTTGCTTAGATGAAGGACTAACTCTCTAAACGTCAGCTCCTTACACTACTTACGGTGATGATCATAAACATTGCAACCTTGAGTTTTCTAATTTACAGTTGCTCTGATGAAGGACTAACACTCAAAACGTCAGCTCCTTACACTACTTACAGCGATGACCATAAAATTTTCAACTTTGAGTTGTCTGAATTACAGTTGCTCTGATGAAGGACTAACACTCTAAACGTCAGCTCCTTACACTACTTACAGCGATGATCGTAAACATTTCAACCTTGAGTTGTCTAAATTACAGTTGCTCTGACGAAGGACTAACACTCTACACGTTAGCTTCTTACACTACTTACGATGATGATCATAAACATTTCAATCTTGAGTTGTCTAAATTACAGTTTCTCTGATGAAGGACTAACACTCTAAACATCAGCTCCTTACACTACTTACGGTGATGATCGTAAACATTTCAACCTTAAGTTGTCTAAATTACAGTTGCTCTGATGAAAGATTAACACTCTAAACGTCAGCTCTTACACTACTTACGGTGATGATCATAAACCTTTCAACCTTGAGTTGTCTAAATTACAGTTGCTTTGATGAAGGACTAACACTCTAAACATCAGCTCCTTACACTATTACGGTAATGATTATAAAAATTCAACCTCTCGATCGTTATGTGTGTGCAAAAAGAGGAGCGTATAAATTATGAAATGCTCTGAAACTTACCATCTTTGGTAGCCGTACACATTTTGTCGAGCATCGAAGCGAATGTCTTTTGGTCTTTATTGTAGTTTTGAACAGTTAGACCTTGTCTTTCTAACATAATTCTAAACAAAATAAAGCGCTCAGGATATTAGTAATGTCGCTTGTGGTAATTCATATATTCAATAATAAGAGGAATAATAACTTTCACGTAAAAGGTAAAGGTTTCTTTTATTTAACGTCGGTAGTTCCATCAGTTCTTAGAACTGTTATCAATGGAAGCCGACGGTGCGACGTTTACCCTCCTCCAGTGCTCCATTTTAAGGGTATTTAAAGCTACAGCTACACAGATCAGAGAACAACAACAACAATATAATTTATTTGCACATACAGTTCAAAAATAATTTTTTACATTTATAACAATGACCAAAAATTAGAGTGCAGGCCACCTGTGATAACCTTAGGGGCTAATTGAAAACAGGTGGCCAGTAGGAACAGTAGAAAGTGAAAAGTAGGAACAGACGTTGGAGTCACTGAGAATCGAACTGGGTTCCTCCAGCACAGAAGGCAGTGCACTTACAAACTGTGCTACACGCCTGCTCCTAAGTTTGAAAGATTATTGTGTTTCTATACGCTATTTAAGAAACTGCGAAAGAGAAACCAGAAAAACTAATTTTCAGGCCTCAACGGGAATTGAACCCGGACTATCTGCTCTAACCAACTTAGCTATGAAGCCACAACTGGGAGAGCAGGTCATTTGAGATGGGTCTGTTAATGCTACTCTACAACAATTATTTCGACTTCAGCCGCGGTGTAAACAATGACGTCGCGGTTATGTACGGAATTCAAGCAATTGCGAAAGAGAAAACTTAAAAAATGAACTTTTACGCTTCAAAGGGAATTGAAACCGCCAACTTCTGCAATGCTGGAGCGGCGCTCTAGCCAACTGATGTTTGAACGATTGCTGACGGCTGTTTAGCACTGCATCGGTATCACAGAGGTCCTAGGTTCGAATCCTGTTCGCAGTTGCTTGAATTGCGTACGCAACCTCGGAGATAGTTCACTACGCTGATAGCTCATAAGATAATTTGGATAGTACGTGCATTTCGATTGGTCAAAAAGTGTGTTTTCATAACGCTATGAAGCACGAAAATGACGTGAGCGATGATAGTTGGCTATCTCCAAGTTGTGAGAATTTACAGTTTCAGCAAGAAAGTATACATATGCAATTCGTATACCGTCTTTTTTTTTTTTGTTAAGACGGTAAACAATTATTATATATTGTCTGTGTACGTGCCTCCATAGCATGTTGAAAACCTCGGTAATGTTTGTGAGAGTTGAGCAAGTGACCTGCTCTCGAACTCTTCCAGACGTTCGCCTTGGTTTTCACCAGGCTATGAAGGCACAGAGAACATGTAAGAGCCCATCTCAGCAGGTAATCTATATTTTTAAGATTAGTGTCCAGAGACTTGTAAGTAGGACTACTGTACCCCCCAAAAGTAAGAATACGAACTATCTAGTCAAACATTCAAAGAGATCCCTTGAGACACATCCAGCAGTCTTTTTTAGTATTCACTAAAATTTTTCTTGAGAAACCTTTCGTGTTTAAGAGTTTTTTCATATCAGTTTCAAGAGGCCGTGACCGATCCATCCCCTGATTTGCCCCAAAAGTAAGAATATAATAACATAGCTCTGACCTGAAGTCCCGGCTTAAACCACACAGGAATCCTATAAAGTATTTTTGTTGTTTCTGAAGCTCTCCTTCCGCTACGACAAGCGTCTGAAAACCAAACGGAAATAAACATTACTGGGAAATATTTTGACCACAATACAGATAAATGGCGAGTAATGTTAATTAATGTAGACCCTAATTACATGGCCAGCGGCGTGGTTGATGCATCTGGTATGATCTCTTCTGTAACAACAAGGTCTCCGGTTCTATCCACGGCTCTGCCGAGATTTGAACATTTATGTGACCATCTTTTCCGCTAAAGCTCGCTCAGCTTTTAGAGTACCAGCTTCTGCTGGGAGTTTATCTGCAGTAGAATAATGCCACATTCGGGGGAACTCTTAAACACTTTAACAGTACAGAAATGGGAAACGAGCCCAGGCTCCAAAGGTTATTAGGCTCGGAGAAGGATTTAGCTTCCTATTATATCCATGGAAACAAAAAGTTCATTGTTGTACTTAATCATTGTTTCATGAGAAATGATGCTAAGCACCCCATCCAGGGCGATTCTCAGACTCTCATCTATGAAAATCGGAGTTAAGCTTCAGCGCCATGGGTAAAAAGGCTTGTAAAGATTTTAGTTTTCGATTAAATCATTGGAAGCAAAAAATTCACCGATGTACTTACTCGTTCTTTCATAAACATTTGTCTTTTTAGGGCCTCAACTTCATTACTAGCTGTAAAACATAAAATTAAACATAAAAAATACTTAGAGTCACAAAGAAGTATCACTAAGTAGAAAATAAAGCCATAAATAACGCGCGCTCTGAATGGCTATAGTTCCGTTTTCTAAAGTTGAATAGAAATCACGAGATGACGTCACAGTTGAATAAATAATTTATGTGAAGAGGATATTTTTAGTATATCTTTAGTTTTTTTTATTAAATTCTTATACTATTAAAGTTATCGATATAAAATCATGTTATATAAGAAATTAAAACCTGAGCATCGCGAGTGTTTCTAGTTCCTCCTCGCTTTCCTTTGATAATATTCTCGTGTTCTCCTCAAAACGTCATAGCGTTCGTTTTCAATTTTTGTCTAGAAACACGCGTGATGCTGTTTTACCTTCTTTCTTATGGCTTCATATCGGTAAGTGACTTTAATTGGTAAGAATAGTAAAAATATAGGCAAAATATATAGCCATGACAATCTGTTTCTTTAACACAGCTATGCAATTCCCGAAGGGAAAGATATAAAGGGAAAGCTTGAACTTGTTGTTGAAGTTCGTCGGGACCGGAGTTTAGCAATGCAAGAGCTTTAGGGATGTAACGTAAGGTCCAGGAGGAAACAGGAGCGATAACTTGCAAAGTGAACGAATGATTCTGATTCGAGGACAGTTATCGTCAGGTTCAGAATATCTAGTTAGGTCTTTCATGGTGTTCATTGACGCGTTCTTCAAGATTCCGTGATGATTCTCGAATATATGTTGATTTGCAGTCGCATGTGCCTTGGTAAATAAAGTGCTAAGGATTTTTTTTGTTTGTTTTATTTTGTTGTTTAAAAGAGACTTTACTTTCTTTACTATTTAGAAAATATTTATGTTTACACTGGTCTTTTTTGAAGGAACGGGGAGATCTGAGAAACATTTGGTTTGTTTACCATTTTCTAAAGGCAGATTAATGTGGATAACTTTGCAATAATCAAACCAATGAGCAGGAATGAGTAGTGTATTTTCTTGAGATTTTATAATTTATGCCTATATCTAGCATTCATTAATTATATATTTCTTATATTGACTCGACTTCTAATGGGAAGTTAGATGAAATTCGTTTAGCCCATGTTGGACACTTAAAATTGAGTTTCGTTTCCACTTGTATAACTGGGGTATTATGTTATGTTTCTTATGGACGGGCATTCTTCGAGGTTTCTTGTAAACAGGGCAAACTCAGTGCTTGCAAATCTCTTTATGTACAAACTAGAGACAAATATTATCACCCCAGCAAATCCACTTCTGCACTACCGATGTATAAGGATATGTTGATGATTTTCTTTCTAAATGTAAAACCAATAGATCATTTCATTCCTGAAAGGTAACCAAGCCTCTACGTGAAACCGAGGCGAAGGGTGACCTCGCACAGTTAGAGAAGTGGAAATAATTATCATAAGAAAGAAACTTATTAGCATGTCTATTATTTCCACTTCTCTAAGTGTGCGAGGTCAACCTTCGTCTCGATTTCATGTAGAAACTTGGTTACCTTTCAGGAACTATGAAATTGTCTGTTCACTCGACCACCTTTAGCTATCCATGGCTGCTAACATCCAGTTTTACTATTATTTATGGTTGATTTAAGGGGTATGATGTCCGATATCAAAGTGGCATTAGTGCCCTTTTTAGTGAGTTCACGTTTGCTGCAAGCGCGTATAAATTATGTGATATCTATACTTGATTATCAATTAGGCCACATCCCACAAGCATTACACTTTCATTATTACTAATTATCTTCTGTGGGAACCTGAGCCTGTTAGTTAGGCTTTAAGTTAGTTACTAGTACACATGTGCTATCTATACTTGATGATTATCATTTAGGCCACATCCCACAAGCATTACACTTTCACTATTACTTATTATCTTCTGTGGGAACCTGAGTCTGTTTGTTAGGCTTCAAGTTAGCTGCTAGTACACATGTGCTATCTATACTTGATGATTATCATTTAAGTCACATCCCACAAGCATTATGCTTCATTATTACTTATTACCTTCTGTGGGAACCTGAGCTTGTTTGTTAGGCTTCAAGTTAGCTACTAGTACACATGTACTATCTTTACTTGATGATTATCATTAATTTTTTATTAAGTAATTTTAGTTCCACAACAATAAAATACAAAATCCGTAACAACATTGTCACAGAAAAAGTGTGTAATCCTGATCACTTTATGTCTCATGTAAGTAATGCTATAAGAGGCATGCATCAAGCCACAGCCACAAAGATACTTTAAAAGATTCATTGATCTTTTCTTTAATTTATAATACCTGGTACCTAATCACCAAACTCATCAAGGACTTCCACTTTTTTTTCTAACAGCATTGTACACAACTGCAGTAATACAGTAACTTACTAATACAAGGCTTGTAAGCTTTGATTTTGATCATTCGCTGATAACACACTAAGCTGATGTTTGATTATGCTATGATACGAAAGTGGCCTGGCTCCTACAGTATATGATCTTCAGATCATGCGATCAAAATTTAAATTTACTTGAATTTTAATGTAAAACACATTTTGTCAGCTGTGAAGCTGAAATGCCACATTTTTGAATACCAGTATTCATGAGAAACTGTATCACTGCAGCTCTAAAATAACATAATTGGCTTACCATGGACAGTGATGGTCCATTTTCTTAATACATCTATTGCATGTTCTGTGAAGAGTGACACTAACTTCAGTTTTTCTCACTAACAATGTACTAGATATAAGTTTTTCCTAGACTAACAGAAAACATAAATTAAAGCTAATTTTAATACATGCCTGCACATGGATAGGAATTTTATATTTTAGTGTTCATAGCATTCCACTGGAGGAAAGAGCAAAGATTTACTGTGCGTGTGTGAGGCCTGCATTGGTGTATGCTGCAGAAACTTGGGCACTAACGGAAAGACTGGAAGAACTGCATGCTAGTTGTGATATTACAGAATGTTGAGATACATATCAAGAGTAAGATGACAGGACAGGATTACTAATGAAGAGGTCAAAAGAATATGTGGGGTGGAGAACCTTAAATATAGATTAAGGAAACAAAGTTGATATGGTTTGGTCAAAGTAAAATGTAGGGATGAGAACAGCATACTTAGGAGAGCAATGAAGCTGGAGATGGAAGGTAGAAGGCCAGTAGGTAGGTCAAAGAAGACCTGGAGTAAGGTAGTGGAAGAAGATATGAGCAAGTTAAACATCACAGAAGATATGGCAGAGGATAGAAAACAGTGGAGGCAACTCAAATCACGTCAAACCCCAGTAGTGAGAAACTAGGGATGATAAACAAAGATGATGATGATTTTAGTGCTCAAGTTCAATACTTTCATTTATTGAGATTGAGTTAATACTGTAGTTATCAACAATGATGTTATAAATTGATGTTTGCTTGGTATGTACACAATTTATTTAAGTAACTGTGAATAAACTACAAGAAGGGGTTTAAAAAGCTGTTTACAACAGAGCTATGAAGCCACAGTTGTTGGGATTATATCAATTTGAATGGGTCAATCAATGCCACTTTAAGATGTTCAGTTAATGTGATTGTATTTTTGAAGTTATAAAGAGCAAGAGGAAGCAAAAACGACCAAAGATGTGGAAGATGCAAGTGGAAAAGGAGAGCAAGAGTGTTTTGGTTTGGAGAAGGAGGATGCCTTGAATTAAGCGAGATGGAGAGTGGGAGTTGGAGAGATTGCTGTTAGAGTGGGGTAAATCTAGCCACCCCTGTTTACAGGGATAAACCCAGATCAAAATTGGATTGATTGAATGGAAAGCATAAAATCTACGAAATAACATTTGACACTCACCTACAATGATGAGCACGTGGAGGTCGGTAAGCTTCACATCTTGTACACACGGTCCAATCACTTTCATCCTTGTACACCAAAAGATAGCTCAAAATTACTTAAGTTGTCATGAACACATGCTATGCATACAAAGTTATGTTTAATCTTTTAAAAATTGTTGTTCTGTTGTCAAGCATGAATAATGATTTGCACACTTGCACATCCTTAGAACACATTTAAATGCAGCCCTGTATTTACCCAAAACACTAACTAGTATCTGCGGCCACATATGCATTTTTTTCAAATGCAGGAGCATTTACTACAAACTAAAATCATTTTGAGCATGCTGAACGTTTGTATGTGTTAGCAAATTTTTGTCCTGAATAAGCTAGTATTCATTCTATGCAAGTGAATATTCACTGTATGACAACCAACTTTTATTTTATGCAACCCAACATCTCTCTGTGAAAACAGGTAATATTCATTTTGACTGAGTTATATTCCATTTTAATGGTTGAAAAGGAATCTTAAATATTTTCATATAAATTTGAGTTTCAGACTGAAAATTTCAAAATCGGATTGAAAATGTTTATCAGTATGCACGTTTCAAAAGGCATACCCGAGGCACAAATTTAAGTCCATCAGGAGAAATATCTACTGAGTGTTCACCATGAAAGTAATTTTGATTAAGGAAGGTTAAGAATACTGCAAATGTCTGCCAACATTCTGCTTTTTTATGGCTCAAATATCTGTCGTAGTCAAAGTTAAATCTGTCTTAGGCCATGTCAATCAACCTGCATGCCTTTAAGATTATTTTTTTCTAATACTTTAAAAATTAAAAGACTTGTTTGTTTTCTTTGATCTTTTATTCCATTTCACCCCCTCTTTTTCCACTCTACGACTCCTACTGTCCCCTGTCCCTCTAACTTAGCTGTTATGTCTGACAATGTACAAACCTTTTGTGCACTACAGTTTGCCTTATGAATCTCAGAAAAATCCAAACTTGTTGAAGGCAAGGGTACAACTCCTAAAATTGAGAAACTAAAATGAATGTCTTTTGAATTCTTCATTAAGCACAGGTATATGTATATATGTGAGTTTCATTGTCGTTAGTAGTGTAAGAAACTGGATTTCCCTGTATTTTTGGCATTGTTGATTTTGGAAAAGTTGGCCACAAAAATTTTTTCACTTGTCTATGAATAAATTCTCGAATATTTATGGCTTATCAGCGTGCATCAAGATCCCCTCATCTTGGTCCATGTATAATGGCGTCTGGCTTAATTCTTGATTTTACGTTAAATCAAGAACTCTAATTTCACTCGTTTTGTTTCAAAGGAAAAGCTCTTCATATACTTTACAAAATAATGCTGACCAGGAGCATTGTAAAATTTGGCTGCAAAAGATTTTTGAAAAGAATTTTGAAGACCTGAGTGGGAAAACTAAAAACATTTGTTCTTGATTTGATGTCAAATCAAGATTCAACCTAGAATCCCTTATGTGCAGTCGCAAACCATTCGAAACTGGACTTAACAGGGCATAGAAAATAAAGGTTTTAAATAAATTAAAAAAGGGGGCAAATTATTCCACAAATTAACAATTATTATTTTAGCGAAAAAAAATGTTGTGGTGTTTGATGCATGATAAGGGAAGGAACATTTTTACTTGGAGTGACCAAAGTTTGTGGTCCTCCCACTTCCATCCACAGGTTTATGTATGACCTTCACAAAGATGCACACAAAAACATTTGACCTTCGCCCACATATTCAAAACTACATTAATCAGAAATAAAAGTTAATAGTCCCAAATCTTACTAAATAGTTTATGAATCAAAGGCTCTATGAGAAATGTCAATCAAAAAATGTCATAGTTGCTTGAAATAGTGGTTTTTATGACTGTAGCGAAGTGAAAAAGGTG
>JAOBBB020059051.1:0-14287 GCA_025331005.2 Zoanthus gigantus
TTCTACATGCACCAAAAATTCCTTTCCCTGTATTATAGGATGTAAGGGTTTGAGAATAAGCACCAAAATCTCCGTGTGTGAAGGGCAATTATGCCGACTTGTGGTTGCAAACTTGGTTTTAACTGTTCTAGGTACATAAAGTATGAATTGACAAAAGAACATTTCAGTAATGCTAAAAATTTCAATAAATTTCACAAAATAGCCATGCATACACTATTGGTGTACCAGGATACAAAACAAACATCACATTTGACTTTTTTCTGCATGATTAGTGAGGTTCAATTCCACAATAATTGTCACAAGTCATCAAATCCTGTAGCATGGTTTAATATTTCCTCTCACATAGTTTTTCTTGGTCAGGTTTCTTGATTCAAATCCTTCCATTGGTGAAAAAGTTTACTTTGTATTGAGCAGGGTTCAAAATTAACGTAGTCCATTAGTCCACACACTAGTAAAAATTTTGGCAGACTAATAAACTTGACTTCAAACTAGTCCCAGCACTCGATTTTATAAAACAAAAACCTCGGAGCCAGCTGTCTCCTAAGCTTTTACACTTGGTCGTCAGCGCCTAATAATACCTTGAAATCACGGTGGCTAGACTGGCGACCACAAGTGAAAAGTTAGTCACCAAAGGACCAAATCGAGTTGCATTGGCGACCCCACAGGTCGCAACATTGAGCCCTGTGTCCATGTGTCTAGTAAAATATTCTCAGCAACAAAATAGTTTCGATAATATTCCAAGTAACATTATTTTGCTGTAAATTTAAATTTTGATCAACATTAAACTGCAAGAAATTCTGCCACACTAAAGTCATTCAACTTATGGGAGATATTTTTCTAACTGAGGATAATTACTATTTAGCTAAGAATGAACACACAAGGCTAGGACAACACATGATTGGCCCTGGCACAGAAAATCTTGAAACATTTTTCAAGTTAATGGCCACTGAAAAGCATAAAACACAAAGGATAACTTGAAGAACACACATAACTTGGATAAAAGATACTATCTCACTACAACATAAATGTTACAATTAACTAATGCATTTACAATATTTTTAATTTGTAAACAAAGAAAAAATAAAAGACAAAATATCACTTTTAAAAAGTTAACTCAGTTAATTCTTTTTGCAGTTTTTTCCATAAAACAAATCTAGGGTGTTTAAGCTTTTCATCCATATTAATTAATTTTAGTAACATAAATAGCTACAAGGAGTTTCTCAAAACTATTTTTTGGTAACTATTCACTAAATAAAAAAATGTTTACCTTTCTATTAAGTTACCTACCGGAACTTTAATTTACAGTAAAGCTTTGCTTATCAAGCTTACTTTTATTTATTCACCTTCTTCAAGCAAACACCCTCTTTTTGATAAAATATAGTTATTACTCATTAAAAAGGTAAGTGGCCACTGGATTTCCTTGTATTGTAAGTTGTTACTGGGTGAACAAAATCTATAAATCCTAAAATACAACTACTGCAAAAATATACAAAATGTGAGACAGGGTTAAAGTCCATGTGTTGGCAGGGCCTCGCAGTCCATCTTTATGGAGGAATAAACCCTCCAGAGAAAATGAAACTTGCCTGGTTTCGAGCGAACATAACGTATTGGCGGGAACTTACTACTAATTCTTTGCTCTGGATCTTCTTCATCTTCATTATCACTTTCTTCTGGGATTGCATCCTCTGGGATTGCTGGCAAATTGAATTGTTTACTTTAGAATAAAATGGTTATTGATTATAATATCAATTAATAATAATAATAATAATAATAATAATAATAATAATAATAACAATAATGATTTTTTTTTGTATTTCTTACAAACTGCAAACAAAATTAAACAAAAATAATATTACAAAAAATAAAATGGGGATTCCAAAACATAGAGTCACACAAGACTTCGGTTGACATTTTTCAGAACACAGTTAAACGCATTTTTAGGTTCTTGGCCAAGATAATTGATGAACACACAGCAAAATCACCTTCAATGAATGCTTCACTTAACTGTGCCTAGTGAAATGAAAACTTACAAAAAACAAGGCCAAAGTTCTTTTAATAGAACTCATGTATAGCTTAAAACTATGAAAATGGATTAAAACTGTTTTAAATACTTACGAGCCATCTGGACACCAGGAGCATGAGGAATCATTCGGAGATTCTCAAAAAGTCTTTGCCTGGAATCCATTGACAGACAAAACAGAATTAGATATTCAAATTTAAAAAGTCTACCCTAAGGTTTGTGTTTAAGAACAATTTGAAGCAATAAGGCAAGACCAATTTGATTTTTGAAGCACAGATTTTTTAAAATTTTAAATTGTTTGGTCAAGTCAAAATGCACAAAAAAAGCATTGTTCAATAATATGCTGGAAAATCGTGCCCAAACACAAATGGCATTTTAAATTTTACTTAGTAATCATTTTGAAAGCAGTTTCGGGTGAAACACATTTTTGATGTACATTAATACTATTATTCTTGAAAAAGCCAGTATTTCTTTTCATTTCTCATGAAGCAGGGTCAGTTAGGCTGCGCTTGCTCTTAATTGGTCTGGCCTAATGTTAAAAAGAAACTTTTAAAACATACTGACTATTATCCTTGAATAAATAGAATATTATTCCTTGTTGAAGTTTTGTAATTTATACTAGAATAAATGTTATAATCTCACTTACTTGATTTTATCAAGATATTCACTTGTATTTTGGTTGGACATGTTGGATGGGCTTATATGAAGCTTGAAGTCTGGCCCAAAATATTCAAAGTAGTCATTGTATGGTAGCTCTAGAAATTGAAAGAAGATCTTTCAGTTTTAACTGTTGGACTTTTCTTTTAACTTATTAAAAATAGACACAGTTTAAGTTGGTAATAACTTTTTAATATAGGAGTTCATGTCTGTTTTTAAATGATTGATTATAAATACGATAATATTTAAAAACATTTTGTTTTTAAGATTTAAATCTTTTAATAGATGTAACCATTTTTTAAATTTGTATCTCAATAAATTATGGACCGAAATGCATTTATAAGGATGTCTGTCTGAGACAGCTAGAATTAAACTCTTACCATTTGCAATATCACTGTCTAAAGCAGTTGCTGTTTCATATGTCCAGCACCTTGCAACATTCCGAATTGTATAGCCACCTCCACCAAGTAATAAAATTGGTAAACCAAACTTCTTGACAAAGTTTACGCACTGTGCATGACCTGGAACAGCATGATTGATATTATATATAAACAACATTAATAATTATTATATTTTTATTGTATTGTGTTGAATTGAGAACATGCAAATGCCTGCAACTCGGTAGTAAAAAATGATGTAAAACAATAAAAAAAAAAACAACTAAGAACACCATTTGATTTAATTCATAAAATTAAGGTAAAACTGAAAATTCTGGAGGAAACCCTTTCAGATAAATCACAAACTTCAGTCAACCTGTAAGGACAAGAATTCAATTCTGCCATGTGTGATGAGAGGTGTAAAATAATTATAGTTTACAAAACCTACAAATTTATAAAGGCATAAGTTTACAGTACATGTACAAGTTGTCAAAAGCTTCCATATTTCAACCATAATTGTTTCATAAATGGAATGCTTTGCGGTGTTTCTACAGAAATAGTTTTACAAGTAGTTAAATTTTACAACAGGGAAAAAGGATTTTAAAAACTGACATTTTGAACAGTAGTTTTTCGTCGGAGTGAAGGACTACAGTCTGAAACATCAGTTTTTAAAATTCTTTTTCACTACGGTGTAAAATTTAGCTACTTGTAAAACATAACCATTTCATATCTTCAACTAAAACAATTAACTAGGCTAGGCTTATTTCATATCACAAAGAGCCACTTACCTCTAAGGGAAAGGTTAAAACACCCAAGTCTGTCCCCAGCCAATGAATCAGCACCACACTGAAGGACAACGGCATTTGGCTGGTAAATTTCCATTACTCTTGAGATCACCTGTGTGACAAAGTTAATGATTTCTAATAATTAAAATAACACATATTATCAACAACTTGACAGTAACTTTACTAAATGGCAATAAACAGATAGTACAATAATGTGCTGCTCACAGGATTAAATATTTGCTCATAAGATTCATCATCAATCCCATCTCGGAGTGGGAAGTTGACAGCATAGTATTTCCCTTTTCCTGCTCCAATATCCTGTAAGAGTAAAACAATAACGATCATTTAACTAAAAGGAACTAGGACAACTCAACAATCTATCAATATTCTTGCCAGACCAAAGCAACAGAAAGGTACAATACTTACTAATAAATAAACTAATCTGAATATTAATACAATATTAAATGTTTTCAGTGTTCAAAATAATTTCTTGACAACTGAAGGCCAGCCATGAAAACCTCTCACTGTCTTTTGGGCAAAAATAAATGACAGCATCATGGGCATTTTCAGTTCAAATACTAAGCATATACATGTATGCTGCCAGTAAAATTCAATGATTTCTTTCAAACAGAGAAAAATACAAAATTCAATAGTTAAATTATAATTCTAATATATTAATTACATAGTTTGTATATAAAATGTGAAAATAGCACTAATAATATTATTAATTTGTGAAAAACAATTTATTAATAAACAATAATAAAAGTAGAGTGAAATACTTTACAACTAACCTTAAATTTTGAATATTTTCAATTCAATTCAATTTATTTTTTAACTCAGCTTAATTTTACATGTTTCACAAAAGGTTAAAATTACATATAGGTAGATAAGACATAGTACAACCAAGGATTAACAACTACAGCTCTTGGTCTCATAAGCTCTGAATTGTATGGCCTTGTAAATTGTTCCTTGAGTCCTAGTTGTTCACTGGCTGTTGGAAAAACAGTGTCAGTTACAACTCTCACCCTTAAATCTCCAGTGCCAGGGAAATACTCTCCATATTTATGGAAGGAAACAGTCATGACACGGTCTGTTGTGTAGAATGCTTCCTCAACACCATCGCCATGGTGAATATCAATATCAATATACAACACACGCTGGTGATATCTGTAATAAGAAAATGCTTGATGAAAAAGAATGTATTTTCTATGCAGTTATATAGATTATTTATTAAAATATGTAAGCACAAGATGATGCACTATGGAATTAAAATGTAAACATGCATTTCTAGTGCTAGACTTTTAGTAGAACAACTCTGATTACACAGATAAATAAACATTTCAAACTAGAGTTTGTTCTAATGTTTTACCTGTTTTTCTACTGATTTTTTAAATACCTATTCACAAACTAACTAGTTTGGTAGATACTAAATGTTATCAATTAAGAAACAATAGCGAGCAATTTACTGTAATATACTTACTTGAGTAGTTCTAGGATTGCCAGTACAATGTCATTCACATAGCAAAATCCAGAAGCTTCTGACTTTTTGGCATGATGAAGACCTCCTGCCCAGTTGACAGCAATATCAGCCTGTTGTTTGTTCAGTTTTACTGCTCCAGCTGAAAAATTTAAAACAAAAACTTATTTTAAGTTTAAAACTTATCTTATATATTCAGGAGTTGAGAAGATAGCTGACAATGCAATAATATTTGTCACTGATATCTGTTTGTCAATGGGACACCATGGTTTAACAACATGTTTACTGTTGTTAGCATTGTTACTGTACCCCAAGATGAAAGTAAAAGTGCCAATGAAGTGTATTAAAACACTTCATATTTTATTCTTTTTTTAAAAAGGAGAGATCTAGAGAAAAGTATGGTTTCTTCATATATTATAATTTACCTATATAAATTTTGATATTTTCAAATTTAATAAATTTAAGCTTAAATATAGTTTTAATTTTTATTACTTAATCTTGTTTGAGTTATATACAGTATAACTCTACAATGCCACTTGAAAATGAATGGAAAGCTAGCTTAATCCTTTACAAGCCAAGTTGTACATTGAAGCCAGCACTTATCTCCAGTTTCTGTAGTATTAAAGGGATGAGACTTCCAGAAGATGCTGGTATTCATTAACATATCCTGAAGGAAGGAAAGCTGAGTTTGCTTTGACAGAAAAATGGTTACACAGATATTCAAATTCTGGCAAGGCTGGGATTGCACTGGGAACCTTGTGGTTAGAAGACAGAGAGAGATCTTACCAATTGCAGCAGTCTATCCACCCTGAAAACAAATAACTCTTACCAATTGATCCCCCAGTTGATAACTGACAGAATTCAAATAGCCCATCAAAGACCGGGCAATCCTCTCCAACATTAACTGTAAGAAAGAAAGAGGAGTTCCTATTAAAAATTACTAATAAATCACACATGATTGTTTAAAATCTATGACAAACAAGAAGAAAGTTACACATTTAAGAAACTCAACAAATGCTACTTTCTACTTTAATAATGCTTAGCTGTCCATCAAATTTTACTCCGAAGTGGCAGGAAATTGAATTCTATATAATCTTCAGGAAGCAAGAAACCTACATGCACGATGTCATGAATGAAAACAAATTTAAAAAAACTTATAATAAAAATTTTTAATGGTGTTTTGCCCAATATTTAATAAGTAAAAACATGTTTTCTTAAAAACAAATATTAAGTCTTCATTCATGGATGGTTAGTCAAACAAACTATAAACATAAACTATATTTTTTGTTATTTTATTAATGTTTGAAAAATCTCTTGTTAACAAAGGTAAAAAAGTAAAAATATTTTGTTGTTTTTTTTTTGCTTTGACGATTTTTTTCTGAGCTAACGACAGTTTCCAAAAAATCCCAATTCTTTTTGCAGAAACTTTTGTTGAATTTGTAAATGTCAAATCATTTTCAATATGCCTAAACTTACACGACCTCCAAAAAAAACATCCAATTGCTTTGTAAGAAGTAGTTGTGCCTCAATATTGCAACTGCTTTTGCAGCAAGAACGTCCTAAAAAGTCCCCAAAAGGTAAGAAACTTGTTAATTTCAAATTTTGTTGCAAAATTTAAAAAAGCGAACACGTTGCTGTCGATCAAAGACAATGAAATGTTATGTTTCTACAGCACGAGGAGGAAAAAAATCTTCTATTTACAATTGCCAGAAATCAGTATGGACAATGCAGCAGAAAATTGGCCTCGATTCCATATGGCAAAGATCTGAGAACAATCTCTATAGTTCTTTAAAAACATAAAGCACTCGCGGAAAATCCCGCCACAAAATATTGCAGAGTATGAACACATTTTACCAAATCAAGAACAGAAGAGGGTTGTAACTTACATCGCTGCATTTGCTTGGTATACTCAGTCATGTTATCTGGTTTAATCGTCTTAAGAAATTTAATGTAGTCATCTGAGTGATATTTTGTCATCTCATCTTGGCTTGCTTTGTGAGGGCGCTGCAAAGTGAAAATTTGAAAATCAGAAATGAGATTTCCATTCATAGGAAGTCAAAAGTAGAAGAATTTTTTTTGACAAGCAAGAAGAGCACATGATAAATGAAGCGCAATATTGCACATAATAAAATAGCATTCCCGCGATACTCACATAGATTTCCATTTTTCTGTACAAGCCATAGTTAAGTAGCAGGTTATGAGTCATTCGAATCCGATGCGGTTTCATCGGATGCCCTTGTCCATAATAGTAGTTTCCGACGTCACCTTTGAAAAGAAGACAACGAATAAATAATGTAGCATATAACAACATCCAGCGCAAAAGCTAGCTTTTAAACTCAAAAAAGGGGTAAAATACTTGAGATGGTACTTGACGACGAGCTTTTTAAGTTAGAACTCCCTTACCATCGTAATAATAGCAAACTCTTTTCTTTCCACCAGGGTTCGTGAACGCCATGCCGGTGAATACCTCAACCGCTTCAAAAATCTGACTGACAATGATGCGGTCACATGATCTAAATAGGCGGAGCTTTAAGACCTTTGAACCAATCAGAGGTCGGCGGGCGTATTCAACTTCCGAATGTATTGGATAAATTTTTATGGTATAGCATAAAAATTATTAATCCATTAACAGATTTTAATAATTTTAATATACCTTTGGCGTCAAAAAGCCTCTTGTTGGTGTGTGATTGGTATCAGGTGTGATGAATGTGATTATCTTAAGTCATAAATAAATCGGTGCAGAACATCAAAACTTAGTCCCGATTTTTTGTAGAATAGCAATATTTTTCACAAATGGAACGGCTACGTCGGTGTTTCTACAGAAACAGTTTTACAAATAGATAAGTTCTATACCGGAGTGAGAAGAACTTGAAACTGACGTTTCGGACTGTAGTCCTTCGTCGGAGTGAATGCGTGAGAGATAAATAAAGAGGTGGTTATATAGTGATGAAAAGTATATATTTAGCAAAAGATTTATTTATGTAGTAAGCAAGATATATTTACCTCTCACGCATTCACTCCGACGAATGACTACAGTCAGAAACGCCAGTTTAAAAATTATTTTCACTACGATGTAGAACAAAACTTCTTACGTTTGATTCGACATCAAATGAAAAGAAAAATACACTGCTCCTGTTTACTATTCTATAAGTATAAAGGCAAACGAAGAAGTTATGAAAGCCGCAAATTAACGAAGAAGTTATGAAAACCGCAAACGAAGAAGTTATGAAAACCGCTTCACTTATGAAGTTCGTAACTGAACACGCAATTAATTCATTTTTTCAGTTGTTTATTTTTAAAAATGAAATGATTTAGTTTAAAGGAAGCCAAAGCTTGTTCGTCGCAATTAAATTTGCGTGACACTGTGATGTGCAAGAACATGCATTGAATATTAATTTGTCTTTGAAGTAATGCGCTGACTTCGACTTCGATTTTCGTCCCCAGATCTCATTGTCTCATACTGGAATGTTTAGTAATGAGATAATGAGAAGATTGGGCAGGAAGAAGCTTTGAAGGAGCCAGAACAACAAGCCTGGGGCGGGGATAATCTCTCTATATATAGGTATGAAAGGGATGCTAGTCCTATTTCTACTGGGCAAAATCAATAATTTGGTATATTTAGGTTTTCGGAGAAAAATCGAAGTTATTTCATTAAAACAGTATTTTTTAGGGCTGCAAAAACAAAACGACGAAGTCTTATTTTTTCGGTTTCTCCTGCTTTTATTACTATTGTAAACCACAACATTATAACGTGTTTTATTTTTTAGAGATCTTTTATACTTTGAGGTATTTTTAGGAGGGTCTAAAATTTTTTAGAAAAGTTGTCTACTTTTTTAATCATTATCTCTCTAGTTTGGAATTTCCGTTTATTTGTATTTTCTACTTTTTGCAACTTCCTTTTACTATCATATATAAATGTAACCACTGTACGTAGCTGTGTATCATACCTAATGAGGCTAGTATGGCCAGCTGAAATATGTTATATAACTTCAAATTCTACGCTGTGTTGGTTTTTCTTTTATATTTATGTTTAAACCGTTGTGAGCCTAATTCGATCAATTAATTGATCCAAAGTATACCGGCGGGATTATTGTCCCTTATATTTTAAGTTTTTTGTTGTTGTTTTTTTTGTTTATTTTATATTTCCCGATGACCATCTCTATCCTTTTTTTTTACCCTTTGTACTTCATCCCCGGGACAACACTCTTACAACATTTCAAGATACAAGATTGGTGAAGTCTCATTATCTACCTTAATCGTATTAATTATGTATTTGCTTGCTGATTAGGTTAATTGATTTATCAATTGAAAATTAAATGAAACATTCCGTTTTAGCAAAATATAAAGCGTTAGGTAAAAACTTGCGCTTGCTAAAAGGCTGAGGCCAGAATGAAAAATGGCTCTCCTCCCAGTCCCCAGTCTTGTCTTTTACTTTGTTCTCTCCCTAGTTCCCGCGCATGATTAGCGACGAAATATATGTGGTACTTCCTTAAATCACCATTAATAGTGCTCGGCGACAGAGTAATTGGTGCAACGGAAGAGAGGTTTGGAAATAGTACGTTTAACCGCTCGAGAAGTGATCGGGAATCGGTCATGGATTCCGAAATGCTTTCTCTCAATGCTCATTATTTGCTGATTTTTTGTATGTACTCGGAGTGGTCGCCTTTGAGGACGGGGAAAGCAGAAACGTAAGTTTAGAGTGCAGAATACATTTTCAAATGAGGAAATAGTTCTGTGTTTGTTACTCGTTACTTGTTGCATAAAATAGATATGAATTCATTGATTTATATAGCGTATTTATCCATATAAATGTTCAAATGCGCTTTATAAACAAGCACAGAGTTGACAGTTGAGAGACTTAGATCGTCCGGTACACTGGCTCACAAATATTTTATATATTAATAATGCTCTCTGTAGAAGAGACAGAACACACACTATCGGGATCACAACCCTACTCTTTGCTATAGATGTGTGTGGGTTCTTTTAGGCCCCCCGATAGAGGGTCGGGAGATTGCATGGGCTTACGGTTTATCGTCCTTATCCGAGAAGACGCAAAAGTCTAACCATTTGCAGATATTAAAACAAAGGCAGCACCTTCTCCTCAATTAATTTAAGATCCTGAGTGTTGGTCCGGCCGGGAATGGAACCCAAGCCTCCTGCACGATGGACTGGTGCCTAACCAACTAGGCTAACCAGGCGGCGGTTAGCCTTAACTCTATATTTATACATTACATGGTCTCAAATGATAGTTTGTTTAGTTATGAATCAGATTTCCAGAATGTAAAAAGCAGGACTACCTTATCAGAGATCACGTTTATTCGGGAATTTTCTATCGGAAAGAACCAAAACGGTGTGCTCGTATTTACGTTCCTAATGGAAATGCTTAAAAGGCTGGAAATGCTGGAAATTTGTAAATGGTAAACGACCACAAATCGTTTGCGTTAATCCGGTCGTTCCGTCGCAAAACTCCAATTGCAACACAGCCATTTAGCTCCAATCGCGAATAAAATTATTTTAGCATCTAGCACCCAGCGTCGTCTGACATCTAGGAACTAGAATCGAACAACTGCATGAATGATCATTAATGTGCGTTTAGCGTAGAAGAACAAAACTCGAAAGTTGCGTACGGTCAACATTGGATCGGAGTGAAAGATCGGAAATAGTGAAGAAAATGTATGGAAGAGAGAGCATCAATACTTAGTTGTTGTCATGCACAAAATTCAAAAATTATAAACAGAGAAGTTTTGATAACATGCAGCGATCAATTTGGAAAAAAAACAAAAATACATGGGTACTTTTTCTGCCATGCATCTATGGGTATTTGAGAGAAATGTCCATTACGTATACCGCCCGGTCAAACGAGTAAGTAAAAACGGAGGAGTTGAGTGGATAAGCAATAAGCAACAAAGGTACATTTTGACACAAAGATATAATTCGCATAAACCGATAGCACTGAACCTCTAGAACTTTGTCAAACTCAAAACAAGGATCAGAATACCGTGTCCACTTATTAAGTTATATACTGTCACAAAAACTGGTTTCTTCTTAATCGTTTCCCCTTTCAATGTTTAAACCCTGTTGGTCAACAACAAAGTTTGTACGCTAAAAGGCCGATCTTCTCAATCATTTTAAATTTGAAATTCTGATGAAAAGTGATAAACACCAAAACAGATTCAGTAAACAACTAAATTTGTTATTAACATTTTTTTACAATTCAGTGTTACTCTTTTTCCCCTCTTCGTACTTTTCTTTTTGGCTGGGTGCCTTAGGTTTTACTTCTACAGGTTTATCATCACCCATGTTTAAAGGTGCATCCAAAAAGTTATTTAACTTTTTATATATTTCGTCGAAGGAGAGTTTTCCGTCTTTGTTGAGGTCGCCTTCTTTTACAAGGTTCTTCGGACTGTCTCTGATGAATTCAGCGTCTGTTACCGACCAAGCAACCAGCTCTTGTCTATCTAACTTGCCATCGTGGTTGACGTCGTAATTCCTGTCGAAATCCAACTTGATTTCCTTTCTTGTGTTTTCATCAAAATCGTCGAATATGTCTATTAATAAAAACAAATTGATGTCAATACATTTACCCGGATATTTATTACAGATCATGAATTAAGACATGAAGAAGGAAACGTTACCTACTCCAAAGAAACAACTATAATTTCTATGTGTTAGATTTTGAATGTTTCAGAACCCAACCCCTTAGTCAAACCTTTAGTTGTCAAAACCTTGATAGTATAAAAAGCGAGAAATATACCTATGTCACATACATACAATCTCGCTCCCGGGCTTTTCCTTACCTATATATCACATAGGGTAGAACCCTGGGAACGAGTTGCACATACTTAGCTTATAAGCGAATATTTATTTACATTTTCCCCTTTATTTGCATATGTGCTCCAGTTTCTAATAAGGTTACAAAAACTGAAGTACTGTATGTTGAAAGTGTTTTGTAAAATAAACTTCTTCTGAAAATATGAGCGATAAGGAAAACATTGTTTCTGTGATCTAATGGAGGTTTTACAAAGAATGTACTACTTATTAACGGTTTGTCCCAGCTGTTTCGAGTATTTTAGAACCGCGATATCCTTTTAGAAACTGCTTGCATAGAGTCAAAACTTTTATCTCTTTATTCCCTTAGCAAGCTTTCTCAAGTTTTAGACTAAAATCATATTCATCTTTGTTCATTCGCTACCTAAAGTTGTATGCTAATGAAGCAGCAACGACGTCAACAAAGATTCGCCTATGGATTGGTTTTGGTGTAGATTCAAGCTCGCAGCCAACTTGTTTTGGAGGATGTGCACTTCAAACATTAGCCGAAATTGGGGCAGCATGCATAATCGGTAACAAATTATATTAGCTGCTCTAGTGAAAAATAGACAAATAGTCTATGGATACCTTTTATTCCTACCCGTGTAATATATTCATTTTTGTTTTAGTAATCTGTAGTGGAATCATACTTTCTTACGTATGAAGCTTTGATAAACAAATATTTAACAGAAATGTAACGTTCACTCCTTTATGCTAGATTCACGAGAGTTTTTATATAATTTGTATTAAAGTTGGATGATATTGTTGAAGTACAAATAATGTACGTACTGTCTTGGTTTTTCTAGTAAATTTTAAAACTGGGATAGGAATTTCGGGATAGGATGTGACAGGGGTGCTCCTGATGTGCAACCTGTCAATGCGCTTGAGATTAAAATGGTAACACCCGTTATTAACGTGGCTTGTACCAATTTTCAGCAGCAGGTGAAAGTTTTAAGTACCAATACACATGTAATATTTCTTTCTGTAACACCATTCCAGTGGCGTTCAGTATAGTAAAACGCTTTAACCGCCACCAAGTTGTCTTAACATATCATATCTAATTTTTTATGAACATACTTGAATTTTCAAATTCTTTCATTGAGATCTTTCCATCATTGTCTTTGTCATAATTCTCCAGTTCCTGGTCGATGAGGAATTGAACCATCCGCGGATCATCCTTCAACAATATACCGCAATAAAAACCATTAGAACCTTGTAATTGGATTAGTTTCCCATGGATTTACTCATATAGGGTTATCCAATAGCGTTATCTGAATTCGTTCTCAAGTCATGGAACTGAATCCAATCAAGTGAATACTTAAAATCCGATCTTAAACCCTTCAGCCTGTCTCACCTTTTACAATACTTTAGGTCTGATTAAAACATCATATAATTAGACACAAAATCTTTTATGTGAAATTTTAAAAACAATGGTTGTAAGTTGTAATTGAGACTAACCTCTGCAAGAGATAAATTGGACCAATCGAAGGTTGAAACTTGGTGCTATAAATGAACTTACCAAAGGATTCTGGTACGAGAGATATTCGACTGAGTCCAACTTGTTGTCTCCGTTCAGATCTGCTTGTCGAAATTTCTTCTCGTCCTTTTCTTTGTATTCTTGATCTTCCTCGTCCTCATATCGACCCTTGCTAAACTCTTCCCATGATACCTTGCCGTCAATATCTGTAAAACAAATATTGATTCTTACTCTATTTACCAAGAAAGAGTCATTGGTTGCATAAACTAGTTACGCTGTGAATTTGTCTACTACTACTACTACTACTACTACTACTACTACTACAAACTGTAATTACTTTTCACGTACAGAGTCTGATTGCTTATTGAGCAATGGCTAGACTCTGTACGTGCAAAGGTAGTTGTGTAATAATAGACTATAAAAATAATTAGTTAAGCTTTCTATGTATTCAAACATGAATTCCATTAAGACACTGTTTGTAATTATTGTTCAAACTTATCTAATAAACTCATTTTGAAAATGACATCCAGCGAGACGTCGAAATGTCAATCTATTCGCTTATTTTTATTGTAAAATGTTTAAATATGGATTTACTATTAAATAGCAATTAGTTATTGTTATTGTTATTGTTATTGTTATTGTTATTGTTATTGTTATTGTTATTGTTATTGTTATTGTTATTGTTAT
>JAOBBB020059133.1:2004-14283 GCA_025331005.2 Zoanthus gigantus
GGTACGCAGCATGTAAAACCACCCGTTCCGCCACGTTTATGAGCTGTTGTTTTTGTTGTTATGCTGGATAATTCAGACCTATCAACCGCATGAAGACCTGGGCAAGAGTTCTGAAGTGAACTAGAGTCTCCAATGCGTTTGAATAGCCTCCAAATCACCAGAAAGAATTTGCACATGTTCACCTTCGACAGCCGCCATCTTTTAAAACAACTAGATGCGTGACTACTAAGACCATAATTCAGCGCGCGCCCCTAGGCATATGACGTCATTATGCATAACGTCTAATCTGCTTGTTGTGTACACATTTTGGTCACGTGACTGAAATCTCTACTATTTATTGTGACTTACATCTGATTATATTGCTTAACAACTAAATAATTTAAGTATAACGTGGACAATATAACAATAGTTAACGTGACTAACTTACCTCCAAGTCCAATGATTTTAGCAGGAATTACTTTCACTCCCCACTTGATGTAAACCGTCATTCCCACTTCTACAGTGCCAGTGGTTTTTCTGGTAATTTTTGATGTTGGAACTGGTTCCAGCGTGTCGTCATTGGGAAAATTAAATAAACTGTATGGGGGGATTTTCCGAACTTATTCCCTTATTTAATCGGCTAGTTGTATACGAAGTGCCATTGTATTAAAATGTTTTGCAACGTAAAGGACTGAGTTTTAACAGCAAACTGATCGATGGAAACTTTGCCAAGAATTTTATCGGAAGGAGGCGGAGTTCCCTCGGGTAGAATCAATTAGTATCCTTGTTGGTGGAAATTGTTTTTAAAAAGTGTTACAAACCTGATAATCTCTTATCTTAAATTACACTTATCCGAAACATGGATAGAGTACACTTGACGAAATGAAAATGGTTATACGAGTGCTTTAATTTTTTTGGAAATTCAGTGATTATATATAATGGAAAATTTTATCGATATTACAAAAGCTAAAGTTTATTCCTAGCACTAAATATTTAATCAAAAGACCGACAAGTAATACAGCTCTGAACATCTCATCTCATGCCTACAGAATATAGGTAATCTAATTAAAGAATTATTTAAATGTGCCGTTACATTTACCATATACTCTGCTAGAATTTGAGTGAAATCGAAAATTTCACTCAGCGAAATGACTGCTAAACTTTGTTGACTGCGTTTCCGGAAAATTTTTGGAAGCACGTAACTTATGATTATAGACCTGTCATCATTTCCGTCAGATAAGAAATAAAAAACAGTAGTTCTTGCTAGTCACGCACTGGAAAACATGATTATTCACTATTTCAAATCCAACAACAGGGTCAAAAAATTACCATATAAAAGCTCTTTTATAAACCAGTCTGAACCATAACTACTTACCCTAACGAAGCAGAATTTGAAGCTTCTCTATATAAGAGATTTCTGGAATGTGCGACTTAAAGTTATAAAAATTTATAACAGCTGTTGCGGAAATGATCGAAAGAGTGTGTTTACCAGCACATGAATAAGATCATTAATTTCTTGTTCCGTTGGGTTTAACAATTTTCTGGCTAGTTAGTTTCTAAATTGTTAGTTAATATGGTCAATATTTATACAAAAAATCGTTAGAGCTTGTTTTGCTCGAAGAGCGTTGGAGGAATATTTAGGTATTGTTATTTTAAAACTAATTTTTCTCTGCTTGATTCATGTCGCTTGGTGCATAATTACGTGTCGCAAAAGCAGCCCTTATCAATGAGCACTCGACAATAAATTAATTGTCTGAACTAAAAACAAGTTTTCTAAAGCTGAAATTTAAATGCAGTGGAATGTTAGAAGAATTTTATAATTATATTTTGTAATGTGTTACATGATGTAAATTAAAAAAGCACAATATATTTAAGGGCAAATTCGTATGATTTGACTACATTTGACTACATTTTCCTTCATTGGTTTTATATGAAAATCACACTGAAGGTATAAATAGATGTGTAGCAGCTCTGGATATTTCACAGCAAACAACTGCTAAAAACAAACATTGAACGTTTTAGAACTTGTGTTTACAACTGCAACGTTCCCTTCTCCATGCCGTCTGGCTTCCGCAATTTTATTCAAAAATCATGATTAGCTGTATTAGACCCACAGTCCGCCAGCATTGGCAAAGATACTGAACTACTTCATTGACTTCATCATTTTTTGAAGGAAGTGAAATACCATATGCCTTTGAAGCGAGTAGGGCATTTAAGGTACTGTCAACAAGAAGATGACCTCTGATAGCCCTCAAGATAGCTTTTCCTGTCAACATGCATTTTTGGCATAGACAAGCTCGAGAACGTCTTCGAGACTGGAGCCTGCCATTAAATAACCAATGGAACCGAGGAAGCTCATTTGCAAGTGAAAAACACCAATTCTTAGCACAAATCTCTTCAAGTCACACGCTTCTGGTTCACTTTCCACTATTGTGACGGCCTTCCACCTCAAGGGTTGGTCAAATGTTAAGATTGGTGTAGTGCCATAGCGCTTTGCCTGATCACTAACAAAAAATAGGGTGGAATAAACGCAGCTCATGTCGGATGGATCCGGGGAGAAACACAACTGATGATGTGCGAGGGAACTCATTGCCTTTTAAGACGTTTTTCATAGTCCCCTACCACCCTGGCCGCGGCGAACGAAAGATGGGCACTGTTAACCTGCAAAGAAGATCTAAATTAGATGTTACGTCTTTCACATTTAGATCTTGTATAGAATTGTACAATAACTGTACAGGTTTAGTGCTCGTTGGTATATAGTCGTAGTTGCTGTTTCCTCAGCTGTTACCACTCTTTTTGGGAATATGTGTTTGTTTTCGAGAGTGGGTGTGACCACAGCAATAATTCCTATTCCATGGAATATATCTGTTCCCGGGTTAACTGCTGCGCTGCACTCATATTTTTGCACGGTCACATACGAAGAGCAAAACCCATGCGAATTTAGCGACTCAACTAGAAATTTTGATGCAAAATGGTGGTGCATCTGAATGGCTGGCCCAAGTTGAAGTTGCTTGAATAATGGCTTGGCCGAGAGATGCTACCTTAAGATTTGTATGACTTGTAGCATGATCACCATGTACATTTGTGTAACATTGGGCAATTTTTTTCAAACTTGTGAAAATCATTCAAACTGCTTTAATTACATAGATTTGAGCTATATATCACTGATAAATCATTTATTGTTCAGTTTCTGTAGTTAATTAGCATTTTTAAAGGCAATAAAAAATTACCCATAATTCCTTGTGGGCATAGGATTTTAGCATAAACGATATATGGCATGCAAAATAATGGGAAATAAATGTTCAGTGTACAGCATTAAAGTGTAAACTTTTACAAAGAAGCTATTATTTCTTCATTTACTTCCAAAGGGACCTGAAAGATCCCTTTACGATTGTGTTTTAGTTCCCCACAAACATTGCGGACAGTGCCAACAAGCACAAATGCCAATTTCTTTTTATCTAATCTGTATGTCATGTCAATCAAATTGTCCCTTAGAAAAAAATTTCCCTTCAACACAGAAGATCCCCTTTCAAATGAACAGCCATAATCATCGGTGACAGCAATCTTTAGTTCAGTTACACCATCACTGGTTACTTTCAGTAAATAATAATCATAGTGAGGGTCGTCAGCAGCAGCAATAGCAACCACGCTACCCTTGGCGGCCAGGTCAGCAATCCGCACAGCAGTTTCAAGAAGACCAGCTTCTGTTGTCTCAACTGTCTGACGAGTGGTCGCTGTAGATGACTCTCTTTCTAGTTGTACTTCCCTCCATTTGTCAACCCACTCTTTGTTGCAGCACTTTTCCTCCTCCCCATTGTTACAGTCGATGCAGTAACATGTTCGGCTGCGAACAAAGACTTTTCCCTGTTCAGCTGTTGTTTTTACACAGTGTAGTTTCCTGATTCCTCTGAGTTCTTTAAATGTTCTCCCCGTCCTCCTCCTCACAATAGCCTCAGGACCCTCAGTCGGCACATAGAAAAACACTCTTCTTTCAAGACCTACAGCCTTCTGTCTCGATGCAAAAGTTGTTGCTGTTGGAGAGGTGAATGTACTTTTCAGGAACTCAGTCATATCTTTGCCATTCCTGATGAAAGCTGTTTTCCTTAGAACAGCTTGGCTAACCTTTTGTTTGACATTTGCACCGGCTGCGTCTTGTTCTCCTTTAGCGTGTGAAGTCTCAAAAAAACTTCTTTGGACAAGAAATCCAACATCAGCTAAGGAACAAGAAAGATCCCCAATACAGTTACGGGACTTGTATTGGGCCGCACAGCCATCTGTGAACTCGTGCATTTTGTGGATGTCCATTTTTACCGTGTCTTCAAGATAACTCTTGACAAGCTCTTGGGCTTTGTGAACTGCATGATAATCCTGGACATCATCATCAGATATGACAAAAAGGTGTTCTTTCACAATGTTAGGGTCCTCCTCTGTACTTGCCCTTCCATCCACTGACTCGACTGCGTGGCGGTAAAGAATTGTTATGTGAAGAGAGACCTTTGCAACATTAAAATACTCAGACTGTAGCTCATCTTGTTGTCTACAGCTGTAGCTTTCTGAGTAATCATGTAAACAAAGGACGTTGTTGAGGGGAAGATGTTCAGTCAAACTGTCCATTTGATCTCGCTGCCATTTAGCCATAAATGAATGGTATGGATAATCTTTAAGGAGTTCCAGGAAGTATTTGAAGAGATTACTTGGTGGCGTTTGCTTTGTAACCAATGCTATCTTATTTTTTTCTTGGCCATTTGATAGAAATTTCCCAGTTCCAACATAGGCGTCATGCCTCCAAATGACTGCTTTATCTGTTTCATCCGACAGTTCTTCAGGTAGCAATTCAAACTTCTGGACTCCGCATTGATCACAGTCTCTGTTGAGGCACTTCATCATGTGGTATTCAGTTTCTTCTGGCTTCTGACATAGAGTAAAATTTACTGCTTCTGTTAGTGTAGATGGAACTTGAACAGAACCAGTGTGACCACTTTTTTTTATTGCTGCTTTGCGGAACTTCATGCAGTCTTTAAAAACAATTTTGATTTCCACATGCTTTCGGCAAAGGCATGACCTTCGATCCCTCTCCTGTGCTGCACGGACAAAAAATGGCTTCAGGGTTTCAAATTTCCTTTGCTTAAGTTTAACGTCTGGGTTGAGAGCCTTAAATTCCAAATATGCTTCAGTCTGTGTCTTCTCCAGCACATGCTTTACATGTTCAATGTACTGATTTTTTCCTGTTCGTTGCCTCACTATGATGAGATGCGTTGTTTGATCAGAAGTTTCGTTTTCTGATACGGTCGGCAATCCAACGATTTTAACATTGTATTGGTAACTATACTCCTCAAAGGCGTCAATGGATTTCGCAATTTGATCACACCTTATAGATATCTCTTCGACTCTCTTTGTCAGTTGTTGGATTTGTTTGGTGGCTGCACATTTAAATGAAGTAAAGTCATCGAACTGATCAGACATAAATTTTACAGAATGCTCCTTGCCTGGTGACATTTCCCTCATCTTCTTTCCATTTTGCTGCTGCATTTGCGACATGTCGTCAGTAAATTTCTTTAGTTGATTCTTTAGGTATTCAACTTCCTTCCGTAATTCTTTGTTTTCTTTCCTTAGTTTGTCAGTTCCAGTCATAATTGAGAAAAAAAAAATTATGTTGATAAATTAAATAAAAGCCAGAGCGATAGAGAACACGTCCGGCCAGTACACTCTCGGTACCAGTGGACCGTTAAACCATTAAATCTCTGCCATATTACATCAAATGCCTATCAACCTACATACCTTTGGAAGGAAAATATAATGAAGTTCTTAACTCTTAATATTGGTATATAAATCATTTTTTCGAAATCATTTTGGGTAAGCAAAAACGACGTCTTCCTTTAGATTGAATGACTTTTCTTTGTCGAGTTCCAGCAAGCTACTATATTCAATTCCTAGAACTCTTTTTTTTCATTCCAAATTTAGCTCATCAGCCTGAATTCCAAAAACTTATTGGAGATGTTTGATATAGCACAGGTCATTAACTTCTTAGAGCGGATAAAAGGTATTTTTACATTTCGAAAGCGGAGATCCTGAGAAACAAGTTAAAAAAACAAAACTAGTTTAACTTTAAAATATAAGAACTATCGCCATTAACTGATGCCAGGTTTTGCGAAGTTAAAACAAAAACCGATTAAAATTAGCTTAATGAGCCGCAAGTAGAGTACAATTTTTTTTTTTTTATAAAAAAGCGACTTTGAAAACAAAACTACGCATTACTCCTTGTTTACTTCTGGTAAAACGTTTACTTGAATCATCTCAAGAACCATTTAACTGGCATTTGAAAGTTCCTTTTTGGGTTTTGAAAGCTGCTTTTAGAGACAGCCTTTTGCTATCAAAAAACATAGTATAACAGTTTTTGCAATTCAAAGTGTTTTATAAAACATATCATCGTTGCGATCTTCTTTAATGTTTTCAATGGTCGTCTTTTCTTGCTTCTCTTCAGGGGAACACCATTTCCCTCTTTTCCAAAGGTACTTTAATTGATATTGGTGCAAGAAAAAACCAAAAAGAAAGCTGATGGAAACAGAAATAGTTAGAGATGTTCCATGGCGTGCGTGCTTGTAGTCTCCGAGAAAACAAATATCTCAATCGATGATGTTAACATTTTAAGAACATGTATATATACAAAACAATTGATCATTAGATTTATTGGCCAAGAAAAATCAAAAGGTTCTCATATCAATTTAATTACCAGGAAAACCACTGAACTATAGACAAGGATTTAAGGATCAAAAAGAAATCTTTTCAGGTTTCATATATATTGCTTTATAGATATTTCTTTTGCTGGAGGCCAACTGATTCTTTAGAACGGAAAATGCGAACACGATACTTGAATTTCAATTAAACGTTAGATATAAAGACAGGAAAAACATTTTGTTTCCCTTTTTTGTATTCTGAATGAAGAGAAGCCGGTTAATGCTTTTGAATATCGCATTCAGTCACTTCTTAGACCTAACACGAGACAAGAATGTGTCTTGTATTATTTGCAGGCCCAGGCCTGATGAAACAGCTAATCGTAGATTTTGTTTTTCTTCAATTTTATGTCATTCCTCGTAATTACAATACAGTAACCGACAGCTTGTGGCCACCTATACAAAAATATCCGTAAATTAATCGAGAGCCGCATTTTCAGAGATATGTTTAAAAGTAAAAGGCAAGTTAAATAAGACAAAGAAGAACGCTAAGCTGTAGTTGTGGGTCTTAAAAATCAATATTTTATTGGATCAATATACTGAGATAAAGTATTTTACAAGTTCCTGATTACTCTTAAAACAGCGAGCACCTTAAATAGGTCTGGAATGTTCATTGTCTTCTAACCAATCACGTTCGAGGATTTCACACCCCAAAACTGCAAACAGAACATCGTCATGAGTTGGGCTAGATCAAAATCAAAATAAGATCAAAATTTCCTGAAAACGATGTTGCAAGGTAAGAAACAATATTTCTTTGGCTAGAAGAATTTTTTTTTTTCCGGGTTTGGTTTTAAGTTTTCTTTATTTCATTCGCGCAATCATTTTACGAGCCGCTCACGCAACGACAATTTTAACTACCAGTTGTGCTAGTATTTCTGCATGGATCATTCAGCGATCGCCGATTTTATCCCTGTCTGTGACTCTGAAGCACATCCAACTTTAGCAACTCCTGTTGCTGAACCTAAAGAAGACTGGCTGGCAACTGTTGAGTTCCGGTTAGCTGGCTTTCTTCGTAAAACTTAAAACAAAGGAACACGAACATTTTTCATAGTTCAACTTCCAGGTTTGAAACTAGTTTAGAAATATCGGCTGACTGTTGAGTTGTGTTGAACTTTTGAGCTTTCAGCGTTCAATAAATCCTTAGTATTTTTTGTGGAGCTCACGTGTGCTAATTCAGATTAGCAGATTTTGGGTAACTTGAAATTGTCGAATACCAAACAGCGCCAAATTTCAATAGCAACAATCAGCCTGGAGCGGCAGTCACCTGTGAAACAACTAATACACGCACTATTTTGTTTTGCTTTCAGTAGTCTCAGAGGTAACGGCCAGAATAAGCTAAAATCAAAACAGTTATCTTGGAAAATTCTAAGCCGCTACAGGTTTAATTTTACCGAACAACGGGAAACACTTGAGGTTTGGCCAGTAGGTTCGTGGAGTGTGATTGGTCAGAAATAACATTCCTAACTTGTTTTTGGTGTTTTCCCGGACGTAACACTTTTAAAGCAGCAATTTTTTAAAAAAAATAAACAAGGAAGTGCTTGTGCTCGAGGGATAATCAAATAAAGATAACTTTAGAACAGAATATAGAATTAACAGAATATTATACCGAGATAACACATAAAGATAATTATACCTAGCCGAACTTTATTGAATCCTAAAGTGTGTGATACTTTTGCTTTACTTTTCTTTTATGTCAAAAAATATTTATGACTTTTCTTTTGTTTATTACAAACACTAATTCTGGCACTTTCCCTCTTTCGAGGAAATTTATCACAATTATTTCTAGGAATTGAAATTTTCCGCCTTCACTAAGTACTATTTATATCAAGTGACGTTTAACCCTTGGTCATAAGGCCGTACAATCTGTATCTGGACACAGCCACTAAATAAAGCTGTAGCAAAATCAAAAACAAATCCCTGAAACTGAACTGGAATGGTAAGAGCAAAGCTTTTTTGGGATTTTTACTGAGCTGCCTTTTTCGCTTGCTATCGTGTTTTCATATCGCTTTGCCGCGTTACCTCATTCTCTATATAATTTTTTTACCTTCCTTGAACAATTGGTTTAAATACTATTTTATTTTTTCATGGACCCGGTATAAAACTATATTTGTTAACCCTTTGGTGACGGCGGCAGCAAAAATCATTCCTCGAGAAATGATAACTTTCCAATATACCACAACCTGAAATCAGGAGACAGGGCTTCAATGAGACAATGATTGTCCCCATTGATAATTACTTGAAAATTCTACATCCCATACAGCAACAAGAAAACCCGATTTAAAGGATTTTAAAATTTCTGCTGTATCACTATCAAACTGACTAGAAATCCCGTTCTCAAAGTCCAGTAACATAGGCAAAAACAAGCTCTATTTTTTTTGGCATAGAAAAAATATTTCAGAAACAAAAATTCTGCAATCTGGCTTGATTACGATGTTCAAGCAAATCTGTATTTATGTTTATGGTTTGTCATTGTTGTAGCCTATAGAAAGTATATATTGAACATATTATTGGGTAACTGCTTTAAAAAGAGCTTGCCAAACGCGCCACACTTCAGGAGCTTTTTGAAAAGAATAGCTTGTTACTAAAGAGATAGAGAGTCAAAACTGCGTCCAAGACCGTCGCAGGAGCAATCTAAGAAACGTGTTTTCAAGAGAAAAGGGAAGTACAATTATTAACAGACAGACGCGAAATTAGGTCTGTAAAATGTAATTGTAAAAGTGTAATTTCATTACTGCAGTCAAACTGTTACTAAATCTTTGAGCACAAAAATACAGAGCATGCGCCATGGTAAGGGGCTGTCAGAAAAACAACAACAACAAACACACTACTAAAGACATATTAAAGATGAAATAAGAATAACACGATAACAAATACAAGGAAAACTCGGAAGAAATCCGAGCCCCACAGATGGGATTTGAACCCACGACCTTCCGTGATCTAGTCGGATGCTCTAACCACTGAGCTACTGAAGGCTCCATGGTGAGTAAGGGTCAGTCAGTTTGGGTCTGGACTGGAACCGCATCGCGCGGTTACACAGCCAAGTAATGGCTGGCACACGTGAACTCACTAACAGCATCACGCTGTCACATTAAGGCATATCTTCGATGCAGCCAACCAACCTCCAATGTGAGTATATTAAAGATGAAATTATAATAATAACTTTATAAAACATGCGTCAGTCATTATTTGGCTGTGTAACCGCGGATTGCGGTCCAGACCCAAAAATTGACCCTTGCTCACCGTAGAGTCTCCAGTAGCTCAGTGATTAGAGCATCCGAATTGATCACGGATGGTCTTGGGTTCAAATCCTGTCTGGGACTCGGATTTGTATTTATTATCATGTTACTACTAAAGATGATGGTTTTCAATTAGGACAGACGCGAGACCAAGTGAAAGGCTAAAGCTTTTTTAGAGCCGTGGTTTTTCCACAGCTGGCAAAATGGCTAAAACTGATTGCTACATGCAACATCTGCATTCTACGTTATGAGCAATTCACTTAATACAATGAAACCACAAGTTTGTACTTGGAATAATACCGCATGTTCTGTGCATCACTGAGCTCTGCCATCGAGAGGTAAACAAGGTACTGGCTTGAGGCCAGTATAACTGAAAGAAAATGATAATTTTGAATAAAAACAATACTATAGAAATGCAATCCAATATTTCCAATGACCGACCCGACTGGAGTTTCAGAAACAATTTCAAAGGTACAAATTTTAAATACTTGAACTTGAAATTAAAATTAAGATGACTTCTACGGCGAGGCGGTACGCAGCAAAATCAATTATAAAAAAATTACTATTACTACTATACTATATATCTAATAACAATACTATATTTATTAGCAAAGCTACAGTTCAAACCATTAGACCGCAAATCGCAAACACTAGTCGATTGCGAGGCGGGCCAATCCTAGATTAAATTATATACATTATCTTGAAGCATGGTGCAAAAGGACGATGTGAATCTGGTTGCGATAAAAGTCCAAGGCATCTGTTTTGGTAGGAAGGCTGAACTGATTGTTAATTGAGGTAAAGGAAAAAGGCGATTTTGGTTGCGGTAGAGGTAAGATTATCTTTTTTCTCTTTTGATCTTTCACTTTCTTTCCTAATCTTCTCTTAGACCTTTCGATCCGATTTACATCCTCGAAATCTGAAACCAGCTCATCTGATATGTGTTGCTGATCATATACAGTCGCCCAAATTGATCTTTATTTGCTAGTTTTATAACTTAAATACGCTTAAGAGAAATAACAATACCTTACTGCAGCGCCTCTTTTGCTTTTTTTTAATTAAACCTGCGGCGAGCGATGCTATGACATCCAGAAATTTGTCTAACACTGACTCTGATTATTGCTCGTACTGCTACATATTTCTCTTACTTCTGAAAACGTTACTTTGAAAAAGTAAAGTTATCGCGATTGTTTAGCATGCAACGATTCTGCTTGCTCGTACTTTGCTGCTTTTAAAAAGTAAAGTTATGATCACGTTTGACACGTTTAATTGTCGTATCGGCTGAGGAGGAGCTCTCTACAAAAAAATTTTTGTTTTAGACCATCCGATCAGCAGTCTATGGTGCTGCAAGTGAGTTGGGCAAATAATGAAGCTAAAATAGTTTTGCTCTAGCGTAAAAATCTTTTGGTCTTGTATTTGCTGAATAGTTGCTGAAAATGTTTGCGCTTTGTCGGTTTCGGACATTCTGGAAACTCAAAGCCAAAGGAGTCTGAACTAAATCATCATGCACTGAGGCCCGGGTCTCTGGAAGTGAAACAATTCTCTTCTATCAGATTTACAATTTATAAATGAAGTAAAACAAACAATTAAAACAACAGTTGAAAAATACACAAAAGATGATGAAGTTAACGCCTTTCTTATATGGGAGATGATAAAAATAAATATTATTGAGCAGTCTCGATCAAATTTGGATCTTAGAAAAAACGAAAACAAAGAGAGAACTTATTGTGGAGGCCAAAATATCACTGACAACTTGAGAAAGAATTAGATGGACTCGAATTAACAAAGGATCGATGAAGTAAGAAAAGAGAAAGAAAATTTGATAATCAAATAACAATTATAACAATAACAATAAAACTTTATTTACACTCGCATTAATTACAGGGGGAAAAAAAACGCTAAAAAAAATAAATTAACAGGTTAAAAGAGTGTAGGCCACCTGTACATGACAGGTGGCCTTTAGAAAATTAAATTAGATATAGTTTATGGCCAGGAGTGCAAGATTTTTAAATTGTTTATCGCATTTATAATCTAAAATACAAAACAATGATAAATAAAATCAGCAATACAAAAAAGAATAAAGCGAAAAGTGAACAAAAATAAAAATAAAATACCTCAAATGAATAAATTGGTTTCAAAAGCTTCAGTAATCAGAAATGAAGCGTGATTTTAATTTTGATTTCATTGAGAACGCACTCAGAGATAGTTCTTCGTCAACTAAGTTCCAGAGCTTTGGTCCGTAAAAACGTATGTTGTGCTGTCCGTAGTTTGTGCGTATGAGTGGCAGAGTATAAGTCGTTCTTGAAGCAAGTCGAGTGTTATATTGGTGATGAAGT
>JAOBBB020059227.1:0-14279 GCA_025331005.2 Zoanthus gigantus
GCGAGGACGACCAAAGAAGACGTGGAAGATGCAAGTGGAGAAGGAGAGCAAGAGTGTTGGTTTGGAGAAGGAGGATGTCATGAATCGAGCAAGATGGACAGTGGGAGTTGGAAAGATTACTGTTAGAGTGGGGTAAATCTGGCCACTGCCGTTTACGGAGATAAACCCGGAACAAAATAGGATTGATTGATAATGAGTCCTGTTACTGCCAATAATCACTGAGTTCATCACCTTTTGTTCTTGCTGGTAAGCTTCACACTCAGGTCCTCTGTACAAGTTTTGCTGCAGTAGATACTTTAGTTTGGAGAGCTTTGGTCGGCATGGCTTCAGTTCATAGTATAAAGAGTGGTTCCCGCAAACCTAACATTAATGTAAGATGTCAGTCAGCCATAACAAGTCAAAACAAAATCAAACACTGGCTGTCTGGAGTAACTGTACTAACACTAGAAATCAATGAGATATTTAATAAATATTATTCAAAAAGTTATTGTACATGTAAAAATATTTGGTAATCAATAGTCTTTTATAGTGTTTACTTCTTTGTCGAGAGATCAGCTAAAGATTGTTTGCCTTTGCTGGGTTGTCAATAAGGGTTGGTGACCAGCAATATCACCGGCTCTTTGAACATTTTCGCTGGCTGGAAATTGGTGGAAACAAGCACAAAAAACAGTGGTCATTACAAAAACGCTTTAAGAAAAAAATAGATAAAACAAAAACGTTTAAAAATTGATGAGTCGCAACCAGGCATAAAATTATAAAATGGTAAATTAAAATGTTCTTGGGATAAAAGTTTAAAAATATAAAATAAAATATGCTCTCTACTTTCAGAATATCACCTTTGAGCTGATACTACAATTGGGTCACAGATTTTGGCTTACTTGCTTTTACCTATCTGTAGCTGATGTATGAGTTGGTATACTGTGTTGTACCTTTCTTTCAATTTCCTGAGAATAGGTGATGAAGGAGGAGGGAGACAGGAGGGAGAGAGGGACAGAGGGAGGGGTGTAGAGGGTCAGTATTCTTATTCACAAGATTCCATTTTGTGAGTAATAATATTCATTCAATGACTGCTGTTGACAAGGAACATAATTGTAATCTGTTGTGGACTGCTCGCTAGTTGTGGTCACAGAATGTTGAGATACATGTCAAGAGTAAAATGGCAGGACAGGATTACTAGTGAAGAGGTCAGAAGAAGATGTGGGGTGGAGAACCTTGAACATAGATTAAGGAAAATGAAGTTAAGATGGTTTGCATGGTCATGTAAAACATAGGGATAAGAATAGCATGAAGCTGGAGGTAGAAGGTAGAAGGCCAGTAGGTAGGCCAAAGAAGACCTGGAGTAAGATAGTAGAAGAAGACATGAGGAAGTTAAACATCACAGAAGATATGGCAGAGGATAGACAACAGTGCAGGCGACTCATAACATGTCCGACCCCAGGAGTGGGAAACTAGGGATGTTAAATGAAGATGATGATGTGCCAACAAAAGCTACTTGTCAGAGCAATTCGCAGTGGAAAACAGTATTTGTTTTGTAATTTCACACAAAACATTTGCCTGATGTGATGGGAATAAAATTTTGTTGTACAATTAGTATAGTGTATGTAACATGAAAAATTACTTTTAATTAGCTTATAAATTCACAATATATCTAAACATCACTTTTTACCTCTTGTTCAATGAGAGCAGTGGAAATTTTTCTGAAACCTGATGAAAATATAAAAGAGATTTATTACTTTTTTAATAAATTTAATAATTATGTGATTTGAGTATTGTAAAAAATATAAGAAAATTGAATAGATACAATACTGTAGCTGACAAAAAGCTTATAGCTATAAGGGAAAAAAATGATGAGTCATTATTGATATTAAAGAACACAACTTGATATCAACTAAAAAAAAAACTGTAATGTGATTTTTCTTTCGAAGACCCTCATCCAAAAAAATTGATATGTTCCCCCGAGTGGGACTCAAACCTACATCTCCCTGTTTTCTATTATTGGGCCCAATATTCTCAAACAGGGCCCAGTTGTTCAAAAGCCGATTAGCACTAACCCAGTGTTAAATATTTAACCCATGGTCTTGTTTCCAATCTTACAGGGCCGGATTTGAGCTGTAAGTTTGGGATTAACAAGTTTTATTCCTCGAAAATCCAAACAGTGTTATTAAAGAATCGTTCACCTTTTCTTAAAGAAGAAATTGCACCGTGAATTTTTGTTTAACCCAGGGTTGAAATTAACCGGCTTTTGAACAACCCAGCCCAGAGTGACAAATTTGCATATTCTGACCCACAGCAATAATCGCTCCTACGCTTCGCGTATTCACGACTAAAAATAAATAAAATTGTACATTATATGATTTTGAGACTGTATACTTACGTGAGACCCGCACGATCTTCGTCGTAATATCGCTTGTGGTGCCTCCTTCTCTTGTCACGCTTTTTGGCTAACGACAATTGAAGAGCCATAAAGAACACAATGAGGTTGCACTGTTGATCAGACGAGCAACACCATCAGTTTGATCTAATGAAGGATTATGGGAATGAAATGTCTTCCCCGTGTGGCTTACTTTGTGTTTTAAAGATGAAATACAACAAAGTTTTCTTTTCTGTTTAAGAATTAGCATTGTTGTGAGACTCACAGATGAACGCATAAAACTAACAAACTGAAGATGTGATCAGTGGCGGATACCAAAGAAGTGTGCGACTCGCAAAAAGACAGACATTCATAATAAAACAAAAACCTTCCTTATAATCCTTAGATCGTAAAGAGTGCGGAGAGTAAAATTTATCATTCAAGGAAAAATGTACCCTTTGAGAGGGACAATGTACCCTTTGGGAGAGAAGATGTACCCTTTGGAGGTAAAATGTACCCTTTGGAAGGGAAAATGTACCCTTTGGGAGGTAAGACTATTCACTGAGGCAGGTAAAATCAAGGTTGCCACTATTTATTTGATATGAAATTCAAGGACTTTTCCATGGCTTTCCAGGACTTTTTCAAGCAAACCCAGAACCTACTCTATAAACTAAAACCTGAACGCTTTACACATTGTTTTCAAAACAAACTTTATTATTCGGTTTTACTGAACTGGTTGATCCTGATAATGAAAAACAACCAATGACAGGTCACTTTAGACGAAAATCAACCTTGCAAAGTCGCTGTTTTTGGTTTACAGCACTGTGGTATCAAAAATGTTTTAACTAACAGCATATTTTTATCATTTTTGGAACTAAAGAAATTAATTTTTTGCCTATTTCAAGATTTTCATGGACCACGACCCAAATTTAAGGACTTTCTAGGGCCTGGAAATTTTCCTCCCAATTCCAGGACTTTCCAGGATTTTCAAAGACCGTGCCAATCTTGTAAAATTTATCCTTTGGGAGGTAAACTGTACCCTTTTGGAGGTAAAATGTACCCTGTGGAAGAGAAAAGGTACCCTTTGGGAGGTAAAATGTACCTTTTGGAGGGTAAAATATAACCTCTGACATAGTCTGCCTCAAACGTTGTTATACCTCATACAACAAAAAACTTACCACTATGATAACTAGTAAGGGAACAGCGAAAGTCCATATAAGCATGCCATCCGCATTCATCCAGCAACTAGAACACAGAGATGAACAGTTTATAACAAATGTAAGTTAGCAAGAAAGTATTAAGAGATAAACAAATTGATAAGTAGAAAGAAATGTGACTTACAAGCTCTGGTTGCCATAGCCCTCGGATGAAAGACCAGCTGAAATACCAACCACAACCGCTGGTGTACCTAGAAAAAAATTAAGTTGAGTTTCCGAATCACTCTACTATCAATATCTCCCAGGACTGGGGGTTTAGTAGTAGGTGCTTATGATAATTATTATCATCAGGGCTCTAGAAAGTGATCATCACCCACATCGTCATCATCAACCATCATCATTAATCATAATCATCGTTCAGTAACTGCAATACTAAATTAGGCCGATGACAAAATCAGCTCTGCTCTCAGTATCCATCCCAGATTGCACTGCTCTCAGTATCCATCCCAGATTGCACTGCTAGACGAAGAAGGAAACATCGAAGTTAACATTTTAACGTTACAAATCAAGAAAAAAAAATTCTTCAGTTGCTATTTTATAATTTCAAGAACTCTAAAAATTCTATTCATATACTACATCAGTCAAAGCTTGACATGAAGTGCAGTAAAAGCAAAATTTTGAGTTGCCAGACATTTTTGAAAAGTTTATGAACTTTTAGAAAGCAAAAATATGACTTCTAAACATAACGACGTGGAAAAATGGTAACCAAACCATGTGGCTTAGATTACCGTCACCCCCTTTAAGCCTGTGGGCACTCCTCTAAAATACAGAAATGATAAATAAAACGCCTGCACCCATCGAGCTAAAAGGGGGAACACGCGATAAGCCTTCTGGGATAGATGATGAGAAAAGAGTCACTCAAGCAAGTTTGGCATCTTAGATCACGTGGAGTGATGCGTGCATTAACAAACATACCCCATCCTAGGAAGTAGTAGAAGGTCATCTGCCCAATGTCCACATTCCGTTTTTCATTCAAGCGTCTGTACATATGAAGGCTCTCCACAAACATCCACGTGAATACAGCCGAGAAGAAGTAATGCAGCAGTATGGCAATAAGCCGACAGATTTTCTAGGTTAATAAAAGAAAAAAAGTACAAATTATAATTATACAAGAAGCCATCAACAAGGTTATGACTACCAAGCTATATAAAGCTAAATCCTTTACGAACCAAGAGACCCATGAAGCCAGCGCTTATCTCTGATTTCTGTAGTGTTAAACGGATGAGAGTCTTTAACTCCCGCCGGACTGGACACTAATCTATCGCAGGTTAGCTCGTAGCAGACGCTGGTACTCATTTATCTACCCCGGAAGGATGGAAAGCTGAGTTTACTTTGGCGAAAAGAAGGTCGCACAAATACTCAAATCTCGGCAAAGCCGAGGACCAAACTGGGGACCTTGTGGTCGGAAGGCAGAGATCTTACCAACTGTGCCAACCATGCCCTCCCTATGACAACCAAGTGCAGACTCAATCCCTCTGCGACCTTCCGTAACTGTTACAAACTGCAATGCGTTCATTACTTCGAGAGTTTGTTAAATCCAGGTTCTTTCCCTTACTATAACCTAAGCGGGGCAGAGAAATTCACTTCGTTATATCGAGAACTTCGTTAAATGGCCGTTCGTTAAAACGAGGTTTCACTGTAATATCTCAAAACTACATCGGATAATTTATGTGCAACATTCATTGTGTGATAATGCTTGTATCGATATTTTCTCTTCTGTCTTTGATCAAGACTATTATCTTCTACTATCAACAAAGGCCTAAAAGTACGTCATGATTGTTAATTTGCACATATTCTGCTTTCTAACTGTGTCACTAAAGTTCATTATAAAAGTCAGATGTATCACTAAAAGGAAGAGAGCTGGTCCATACAACCTTGCCCTTCCCCCCCCCCCCCCTAAGTCCACGCCTGAATACATGGCTAACACTAATGGGACGCTAAGCCAAATTGTGAAAGCCGAATTGAAAGTCTTTGTAAAAAGATAGCTTTACAATCATGGACAAAAGATCTTAGATACTTCATTTTTCACAGCGCCAACCCTTTTAGGTAAACCAAATGTAGGGTTCATAAAGTTTACAAGACAAGCTCGGTTAATTCCTTTTACAAATAAATTTGCCGGTGCTTATCACAGGCTCCCAGATGACTGTTTTTAACTAGCTCCCTTCCGAAACCGACTCTCTAGTGACCAACCCTGTAAGGTTGCAAAACTGAGTCAGCTTTGATGGAAAAAGATTGTCCACGATACAAATGTTCAAATCTTGCACAGCCAGAATCGGATACTCATTTATATAACTGAATCAGTATTGGCCATTACATGTAGGTAAAACCCCCGTCTACAAACCCAACCTAAAAACATTCCGACCCAAGGAACCAACTGATTGCAATTTGGATATTAAAATGCGCAAGGTTCTTTTGAACCATAGCATAGAAGGAATGGCAGTTGTTTAACACCAATAAATCTTTTGTCAAGTGCGCATTTACAACGGCCGTGCCCAAAACTACAGAGTTTAGTAAGAAACTAACAGGATCGCTGGTTCTGTTAATTCCACCAATGAAAACTGCTTCGGCTATAATGATGGCTCCAATAAGATGCTTGTGAATCGTTGTTGCGTTTGACTTTAAGGATCTGAAAAACAAACATAAAGGTCTTTAGACTGTAAACTCATTCTGACCTAAAGCTAACATAGGCGTTGGTAAGCAAGGAGCTGAAACCAATTGTAGAATTGCACACAATTTAGGCATCCTGCTGATGAACAGCATCTGTTTTGCTATTTATTTTAAGCAGCATTCTAGTTATGTCTGTTCAGATATCTATCTGTTTCAGATATACATTAGAGATCTTTTTAATCAAAACAAAGTGCTCCAATCCAGGTACATACACACTTTTTTTCTGTATCTTTAAATGACATGTCAATCCAAGTTTTAAAATAGAAATTCAATCAAAACTTAAAAAAAAAACTTTTATGAAACGAGCATCGTGTTTGGTGCAAATTTGCATGGCACTAGAGCACTTGTACAACCACAAAACTACACAGAAGGGCATTTTGTCAAAATATTGTGATCGCTTTTGATTACAAAATAGTAGCAATTTCTCAAACTCTGGTCTTTTGCCCCTTAAAACAGAACTGGCCAAGTCCCGGCAATAATTATTTTACTCTCTGGTAACACGAAACAACATGGTACCGTGTGGATTTATTACTATGAGAACAGGCCTTTCCCGATCACAGCCCGTGCGGTCTGTTAGTTTGACTTATTGAACAAACATGGGCTTGCTGGCTACTAGTACTCACTTAGATATATTTTATTAGAACTACTTAAAGGAAACCTCGGCTGTCCAACAATATTAATCTCAAATAAGAGTTTTCTTTGACTTGTTTCTACATCAGCAGCTCAAATTTGATAATTCTGTGTATATAGTTCAGGCCAAGCGATTTATTTTGATCACTGAATTTTCTGCGGGCCGCCATCTTGAAATGTGACGTGCTTGCGTTGCAGTGCCAAACCCCCACTCGTTCACCGCTATGGTTTCTATAAAAAGCAGAGACTGGTACTGCAACGCCACCACGTCACATTTCAAGATGGCGGCCCGCAGGAAATTCAAAGATCAAAACACATCGCTTGGCTACGTACACAGAATTATCAAATTTGAGCAGCAGATGTAGACAAATATCAAAGAAAAATCTTATTTCAGATTAATATTGTTGGACAGCGGAGGTTCCCTTTAAATTGGTATATCCGTATTCAACTGCTTTTTGTATCAAAGACCTTAACATAAAGGGAGAACCTACCGTAAACACATGAACATCAGGAAAGCCAAAACTAGAATGAGAAGGGACACTCCAAGACCAATATAAGTAGCGATTCGAAGGGAAAACTTCGCGGCAACTGGGTACTAGAAATGTTTGGAAAAATGTCAATAAACAGTTATCCTCGGAAAAGAAATAATAAAATAATTTGGGCAGTAAGTGCCTTTTGATTGGTCTACAAGTGTGTTTTCATAGCGCTATGAAGCACGAAAATGACGTGAGCAATATGGTTGCCTCTGTCTCCAAGTTGTGAGAATTTACAGTTTCATGAAAAAAATTAAAGTACACCATACGCGCTTCATATGTCGTCTTTCTCTTTGTTAAGACGGAAAATAGTAATTTTAAAAAAGAAATAAAACACGCTTTCCTTGCCATCACAGCCTGGTGAAAACCTCAGCAAAGCCTGTGAGAATTCTCGAGCAGGTGAAAACCCTCGACTGAGTCTCGGATTTTCAGTGATCTACTCTCGAATTCTCCCAAACGTTCGCCTCGGTTTTCACCAGGCTATGAGAGCACGGAGAACATGCTTTATTTCTTAAAAAAAATCCACTTTGTAAAAGTTTTTCAAAAGCATGGAGTTCATGACCAATGTAAGTCTGATAAAACCTAATACAACGCATGCTTGAAATAAAAAACTTAATTTTTTAAGTTGAGAATCGTGGCTTGATAAAATGTTCTTATAAAGGTAGCACAAACACACAGCTTAATCTGAAGACGCATTCAAGATAACAAAGCACGCTAACATTAAAATATGCCTCGAGGAAAGTTTTCATACCTTCCATTCAGTGTCTAGCAGATGTAACACAAACGCTCTCAAGCATTCAAAAGCAGCAGAACTGAATCTAAGGAGGAAATAATCGCAATAATTGTACAAAGCCACAAGAAAAAGCACTTTAAATTGCTGTTATCATAACCGTTTTACCGTCAGCGTCATCGTCACTATTGAGGTTATAGTCCTTGGTCTAGACATGGGCGTGGTCCTTATAACCTTCTTGTGCAGGGTCGTGGTTATGGTCAGTCACATGCTCCAATCACACTAACCAACCCAAAAATTTTCGTGGTTAATTTCAAAAACAGTTCAGGCCAGAATAAACAAGGTTTAGCTAAGCTACCTCGCCTTGGAGTGTCAAATCTCCTTACTCCTTATCCAAACCTCCCCACAGGACTTTAATTGTAACAATTTGTAAACAAATATGGCTGACAATGTTAAAGTGCTGGCGATTTGATAACTGTAAAGAAGATGCTTGGAAAGTGAAAGAAACGTGAAGAAAGTTGACGACAACTGCCAAGAAACGTATGCTAACATAGAAACGCCGAAGAAGAATGATTTCACGACTTTATCGTGCTACTTTCTCATTAACTTTCACTATCGCGAAGAAATGTCTGTGCTCACCCGAGATCTGAAGAATTTAGGGAAGAAACCTGCCACGGATGGACCGATATTTCTTTTTTTAGTTACACGTTAATTGTTAGCCGTTCTCGGGTGTTTCATCCTCCCCAAATATCCAAAAGTACAAGAGTTACATCTTTCTCCCACGCGTCCTTTTGCGTTTGGCCACCATTTTAAAACAACTTTAAAACTACCTAGCCGAGGTAGTTTAGTTAAACATGGTTTAAACCCAGTTTGGTTATGCACGGGTGTAGTGTGAACCGATACTTCGTTTAATTAAACGCGTTTTAACTAAGGTTAAGGTTTGGTGTGATTGGGGCAATAGTCAGTCATAGTGCTGGGTATAGTCATGGCCGGGGCATTATCATAGTCTCGGAAGTGGTCATTGTCACGGTAGAGGTAATGGCCACAGCAATAGTCATGGTTTTGGTCACGAACATTCTCAATGTCAAGGTTACCTTAACTATTACAATCGTGATCATCACTAACAGATTCGCCATGCAATCAAAATCACCATCATTGTTATTATCATGATTACAGTCACTGTCACATCCACTATACAAGTTTCCTAACCTTGGATTGTGGCCTTGTGCATTGTAGGATTTAATTCCTTCCAAACCTCTCCTGACCAATGCATAGTAGGCACGTCTTACTTTGCTTTCAAGACTCAAACCGCATCCATCCAGGTTATCTGCATAGTGTCTGCAAAACCAGTGAAGCAGTGCCATATAAAAAACAACTCTAGCTTCGGACAACTAAATACTTGATAAAACCCTGACAGTTAGAAATTTCAATTAGTTTATACTCCATTGAAACATATTCTGCGACCATGAAATTGACTAAGTGAAAGAATGCCGGAACGTGGCCTCGTTACAATTCGATTTAAGTTAAAGCTGATAGGAACAACAATTTCAAGTAGGACAAAAAGTATCACAAAACTTACATTACATAACCTTTCAATTAATTACCTTGGAAAATGCTTTTGTGACGCCAAAAACTGTTGTAGAAACAGAACGGCAGGAGCCTGTAGCAACGGAAATTCCACGGGAAAAAAAAGCCAGAGAAATGTTAGTTTTTGCTTAAAAAAAAAAACGGGTGTTTTATAAAGTACAAAAATATAGACCTGGCTCGAATACTTCAAGCTTTAAAAACCTCTAAAAACCCGTACCCATCCAACGAAAGGAAACGTCGCTATAAAAGAAGGAATATCCTGATGATCCAGCTTGGCAGCCGATCGAAACTGCAGCGTCACTCTTCCCTCGTCAAACACCCCAAAAAGCTAAGATACATGCCGGCATTTTGCATCAAGGTTTTAATGAGCTGAGCGTTACGGTTTCTACCCCAAGTCACCTGCTTAACCCTATAGAAACCGAAATAAGCACCGGCTCCACGTCTCACAAAAGATTTAGCTTAGTTTAGCTTAGCTTATGTTTGTATACACTAGAAGCAGAATGCTAAAAACAATGGCGTCCATTAATTAGCCTATAAGCGAAGGACATACATGAAGAAACCACAAGTTTTTGGTAATTTTTTAATCAAGCACGAAATTAATATATTCTAACATCTTGGTTGTACCTGAACAAGATCTGGGTCGGCTGACATGCGGAGAAACTCAGTGGCAAACAAATAAATATCCGCCACAGTATTGGCATGCTTGATTCGCTGCTGTAGCAATGAATGGATTCTGATAAGAAAAATGAGAGGCAAACTCGAGTGACAATGAATTAAGTTTAAAGTGTACTTATAGATTATTGACAAGCTATATATATACATATCTGTTATCGTAAAGTTTTTGAGGCATTTTTTTTTCGGGACTTTTGACATAAGACCATTACTTACAGTCTCCAATGCTGGAATTTTGGTGGAGTATTTTGTACAAAGTGTAAGCGTAATTTCGTAGCTCTCTTCTTATGCCCCTTGCAGTCTTTTGGTATAGCTTAGTATAGATATTGGTCCAAGATATCTTTTGCAATAGTCTTTAAAACAGTATATTTTCTGACCAGGCCCCATTTGTTCAAAGAGTGGAGAAATGTATCCAATACCGTAGATAAGCTTATCAGAAAAACAAATATGCAGTCCAGTTGATAGCAACCCAGCGGTTAAAAACTGGTTGCATGAAGCCCGACTAACCGTCCGGTTGATCCAGGTGTAAAACAAGTTTTTGAGTCATTTTCCATGGTACTTCAGGGCCAAAATTAATTTTGAACATGGTGGCGTGAAAAGATCAAAAAATGATTTTTAGGTAGTTATTAATATCTTCTTTCAAGAAAAAAAGGTGAAAACGTCATATGAATTGTCTCTGTGTTAGTGAAACTATAATACTGCAATAGCTAAAAAGTAAACCGATGATTTAATAGGAAACGTACGAGTGTCTTTTCAACAGCATGCAATTCTGCCTTGACTTTTAAATGAATGCAAATAATTTTGCAATTAATTTCAGTATTTTCAAAATAGTTTCATTCACAAAATGAAAGGTTAGTACAAAATTGATCAGTGAAAATAATTCCTTTGCCTTTGAGCTCTCGCAAGCAGAAGAAATACAATAACAATGGGTGCAATATTTATACCTCGAGAAAGTTGCAAATCTCTCACTGAATTTATACTTTTGGTTTCACTTTCCTTGCTTAGGATAAAAAGAGAAAAAATTAGGAGAAAAAATTAATCCTGCCTTGGCCATCTTAAATGCTCTTTTCAAAATAAACTTTAAACGATCTATCTTACGTTGGTTAAATCTGTCTGTTAGTCGAGCTTTGTGAAACTGAGATAACGCCAGAGGTTAAATTTTATCTGGCGAATCACGATTTATTCGCGTTACAAAACTAAACCGCCTTTTGAACAGGTCCAGGCCTTTACAATTTAACAACAAAACTTCTCTTTTATGTTAAGCAGTTGAATACCAGTTCTGTTTTCATTCATTTAACGCCGCGACAGACAATTTTTTTTTGTTTTGAAACATATTTTCTCGCTCATGCATAAGATTTTCAGTGAAATCCTTTCAAAAAACAATTTTGTCTAGCTTGTGGTATTCGTTTTCCCAAAGACACTTCTTTTTACAGCTGTGCTTATAAAAGCGCAAATTGGAATGTTTGTGTTGTAACCAATCACAGGCAAGATCTTCACAATGCAAAAACCACAGACATCGACCAATTCCCTATCGGTCACAGAACACATTATTTTTTTGTTTCAACATTCAGTATTTTCACATGTAAATAATTGTCCTCATAACTAGTTCCTCATTGCAAGTAATCCCCCAGATATCAAATGCATAAACGCCTTCAGAGAAAAGGCAAAATTATATTTTGAAAGAATGAAAGAAGAGGAAACGATTTTTAAGCCCTTGGCGGGAATCGAACCCCACATCTTCGGTTACTAGTCCTACGTGTTAACCACTACACTACAAGGACTAACCACGCTGGAAACGCAGCCACTTAATACAATGATGAGGTAACTGCAGGGATCCCAAGGCATTATTTTCTCTATGGATAAATTGAACAACGTAAATTTGGGTACGCATAGAATTAATGAAATGACATAAAAGTATATTAAATGCGTTTAATATTTTGAAAGGAATAGCGAAAGTTGGGCTGTTTACTTTGCGCCATACATATTGAATTTCGCCGCAGTCTTTCTAGTTTGCCAATCTTGCAATCACGGAACTTCTGGCGGCACAGTAGTTCGAATGTTTAATTGTTTGTCCACATACAGTAAATCCAATCAGCTTGTTCCACAAAAAAATATTAGCAGGGATTCTGCTATCAGAATGCTATCTTTTACTGTCTTCATGTGAGACATACTTACACGAAAGCTACTCATGGTCGCGTTTGCTTCTAAAATTTTTCTTTCTAATATCGCATGATGTGATGGATGCGGTCCTCAGCACTGTTCATGAGGAACAGCAGTTTTGCGGTGTTTTAAATTTCTAATAAGACAGCATAATATTAAACAAAACGAAAATAATTTATTCCGTGACATCTAGAAAACCGTTCGTTGCTTGTGGTGTGAAGATCTCGCCTGTGACTGGTTACAATACTAACATTCCAGACATATCTTAAGACAAAAACGAAATGTTATTGGATTAGCATTTTGATAAGTATTTGCAAGTTTCAGTACTACTGTAAATACCTCTGTCTTTTCAAAATACAGAGTGGCGAATTTTGTTTTAACTCAACATAAAGTTGTCCTACCTCTCATGCGAATATGAATCGTTGGAAACAAAATCAAGAATAAGTTTAAAGGCCGGGTGTTTATCAATGACTTTGATGTCTTCTTGTGACAGGGTTCTCTAAGACAAGAAATCAAAGAAACGATCACTTAGGATCATAATTCTGGGGCATAAATTTATAATTAGTGTACGTTGCTGTTTTTCTCTTTATTAGTAACTTTATTAGGTCACTTTCATGAATCGAATGATATTTCGATTTTGCCCAGCAAGAAAAGCTTTTACTCCGAGGAGTACCGTCAGAAGTAAGGGCAACCTGGTTAACCTATTTGGTATGTGAGAGGCTTGGGTTCGATTTATGGCTGGTCAAACACTCAGGGTGCTGCTTTTGCTCTAACATCTGCAAATGGTTAGACCTTTACATCTCGAACAAGAACGTTAACCCGTAGGTCTAGTCTCACAATCCTCTATCGGGGGATTCAAAAGAGCCCACACCCTTGTTCAAAAGAGCAGGGTTGTGATTGGTGCTGTGGCCGAAATCATATATGGGTAAAATAGCGGCTGCTTTCATGTATCATGTGTCTGGGTGTAACAAAAGCACCATAAACGCCTGTACCTGACCAAGTCAAGCTGCATCCTTGTAATTTAGTCTCATACTGCAAGGAGGGGATTTCGTTAGGGATCTACAGATCTCAGCCAACATACAAAGCCCAAGATTTAATCTCGGATCATAAAAGTGGGAGGGGTGAACGGTCATTGTTACCCTGACTCTCCTTATTATACCATAGCATATGCATAATATCAAAAGGTTGAATGAGCATGAGCAGTTTTACTATAGTTTTAATAAAGAAACGATATTTTAAGTTTTACAAACATGTTTCTGTATTTGGATATTCCATCTTCAATGCAATGCGAGTGATAAGACCTTGCACATCTATAACAATCCTTATAAATCATCTCACTGCCGTTCCTTACGCTCTCCCAACAGTTTAAAAATCTTAGGTCAAACCTCTATTGAATATGAACTCATGATTAAGAAAGCTATTTTTATATTTAATTAAAAAAACCATCTTACAACAAACAAGTTAAGCATGCATATCTCAAACTATTTCTAAAATTTCTTTAGTCACTATGATTTTATTAATTCCAAAAGAATAGTGCATTGACTATTCTACCTCAATACCGCCACAGTTGTATCACTCGCATTGCACTGAAGATGGCATATACAAATGCAGAAACATGTTTGTTAAACTTAAAGTAAAGTCGTAGTAAAATTGTTAAACGTTTTATATTTAATTAACTATCTGTCGTTTCTGAAGCTTTTGTCTCTTTACATATTTTTTCTCACTCATCTTTA
>JAOBBB020059313.1:0-14279 GCA_025331005.2 Zoanthus gigantus
AAGCTAGCTGTTCATAAAGAGAATTCAACTTAAAAGAAATGCTTTTAACTTTGATTTAAAAAGAGAAATAGAGACTGAGGTTTGAACATCATTGTTAAGCGAATTGAAAAATTTAGGTCCTTGAAAACTTATGGCAAAACGCCTTAAATTGGTTCGACTTCGAAATATATGAAAGGCATTTGATTTTCTAGTGTGATACGAGTGAATCTGGTTATTTATCAAAAACATTTCGTTGATTATTCCAGGAACTAAGCCTTTCTGAAACAAATACATGAATTTTCCTAATTGAAAAAGAAAGATATCAGTAAATTGAAGTATTTGCAGTTCTTTGAATAAAGGTTTTGTGTGAGCATCAAATGGCTTATTTGCAATAATTAGAACAAGTCTTTTTTGAAGAATAGTGATACGATTTAAATTTGTTGGATATGTTGATACCCATACAGAAACACAGGAAATGAGATATGGATAAACCAAGCTATAATAGAGAATTCGTAATGAAGACAAACTAAGGCAAACTAGCTTAGAGTAAATGTCCCTTGTCTTATCAACAAAAAATTGACCCATTTGGTTAGCAAATTTCAGCTTGTCAACGCATGGAGGAAAAACAGACCTTTGGTTGCCTTGATTGAGCAGAGTTTTCGCAGCTACGAATAATTTACGCTGATCAGTGTTATTCTCCTCAATTAAGTCTTGGTAGAATTTTATCTGTGCTTCATTCATTATCTGATTTACATAGTTCTTTTTTGCCCTATAAACCAACATGCCATCTTTGCGGCCAGTGCATCTCCATTTTCGCTCTACTTTTCTTTTTACGCGCATCGCCAACTTAATCTTTTCATTGTTCCCGCCTTTTTCCATAATACGAGTTCATAACTCTCAGGTTATGCTCTTGACACAGTCCCAGCAGGTATTCCCCTTTTTGGTTTCCAATACCAAAACTGAAACATCCTATCACATTTTCAAAACGATCACGTGTTGCTCTAATGTGGTAATTCACATATCTCCTACCACTATCAAAAGATCCTCTTGAGAGACATCATGTATATTATTTGATAATTCTCAAAAAACTCCCTCTTTTCCTCACTGGGCCTAAGCTGTTGCGGAGAATATACTGAAAAGGCATGAAGAATCTTCCTTCCACACACCATTGTAATGTTCATCATTCATCATCCAATCTTTTAACTTCAATCACCTTCTCTACTAGGTCTTCTTTCACAATGATCCCTACTCCATTTCTGCCCTCCTCTGATCCGCTCCACCAAAACTTGTACTTAAACCATCTCCATATACTCTGGTCCTTGGCCCCTATACCTAACTTGTAGACATCCAATATCTACCCTTCTGTTTTCGAACATAACCACTACTTTCCTACTCCTTCATGACAGGGCACCAACATTCCAGTTGCCAGTTATAATAAGACCTTCTTAACCTCATTTTGTTGAGACCCGGAGGTTCTTAGCACCCTCTGCCCAGGGGAATGTAGGCTGCTCAGCACCCTCTGCCTAGGGGAATGTAGGCTGCTCAGCACCCTCTGCCTAGGGGAATGTAGGCTGCTCAGCACACTCTGCCTAGGGGAATGTAGGCTGCTCAGCACCCTCTGCCTAGGTTGCCGTCATATATCAATTAAGACAAAATTTTGAGATATTATTTTTAAAACAATAGTAAACAAGGTTATCGAAATACTCATTTCCAAGTGTGACAATTCGCCCTTCAAAATGTTATTGCCATGGGAACATCCGACCCCGTAACCTAAACTTACAAATATCACTGAACTGCCCAGTAAATTTGAGGATAACTATGATATGTGAGGATTATCTTTAATTGTCTAAAATCGCAAGCTACTTGAAACGGACATCAAAAGCCCCCACATCCCAGGCGTAATAGGGTTAAGATTCATTTTTAAGAGAATACTAAGAAAACAAAAAAGCTTTATGAAAGGAATGATTCACTAAATGACGCACTATTTGTGCCTTTTACTCCACCTATTAAAATTAATTCATATAGTCTTGAGAGTGTTTTCAGCCATATGATTAATAAGCAATACTGAAAGAAATGAAGTAAACTGCTTGCAAAGAAAGAACAGAATGGTGGCTTACTACCTTAAATGAAAGTACACAAAAACACAAATTTTACGTACAACTGAATATTTTCAAATATGTAGGTCTAAAGTAAATGTTTGGTAAAATGTAAAATAGAAAATGTTCAAAATGAAATACTTCTTATCTCACACCTTGATGGCTTTGATTTATGGCACGAAAATGACTTGGAAAGGTATAGTATTTCCTTTTAGCATTTGTCGGCCTTATGCCCTTTAAAACATAATGAGGGCTGACGTTTTCGCCTTTTGTTTTGGCAGAATGGTTAGTGCATTCCAGAACACAATAGCTAACGAATTTCTTTTCTCATAATTGGAGACCCATTTTATATGAGGGTAACGAGCTGAATTTGCTTTTATGTACTTGACAGTAGGTGTTTGACGAATAACCTCAATGCTCCGCGGTGCAAACTTGACGCATTTCAAAGCTATTTCTTTCAGATATTAAGTTATTAAAGTTTTTATAATTTTACAAAAAACATTTAACACTTTACTTCCCCTTCAAAGGAATGCTTAACTTTTACTTACTTTCCTCCTCTAACAAAAGCCAGAGCTGCAGTATCGGGTGTGCCACTCTCTCTGTACAATTGCCTAAAAGAAACCAACTTACACTGCTAGCAAACACATTCTCAATTTTTCTATTCAAAAACAGTATTCCAATAATTGGATGACTAAAAGATGATTCATTAAAAAGTAATGAAATGAAGAATATCCTGTAATTGTTAGGAATTTTTTAATAATAATAATACATAAACTTATATAGTGCAACTCTTCTCAAAGATCCAGCGGCGCTTTACAATAATATTTAAAAACTTATAAAACTATAAAAATAGTTATAAAACTTGTATAACTAAACTACAACTGCCTAAAAAGCCTCAATTTAGCCTTGAACGTCTCTAGGCCATTTGTTTGTCTGATATATACCGGCAGGGCGTTCCATAATGTAGGAGCCATGTAAGAGAACGCTCTATTTCCATATGTTTTCAGATTACATTTAGGGACTAAAAGCAGTTTTTTCTTAGAAGATCTTAGATTTTTCTTGGGAATGTATGGTTTTAATATTTTACTTAGATATAGAGGACCTAGATCATTCAGTACTTTAAAAACAAGAAGAAGTATTTTAAAATCAATACGGGCAGACACAGGTAGCCAGTGTAAGCTTCTATGTACTGGTGTGATATGTTCATATTTGCTGGTGGCTGTTAGCAGACGGGCAGCTAAATTTTGCACATATTGTAGTTTTTTGATTTGCGATTGCTGAAGGCCAGATAAGAGGGCATCACAATTATTCAACTTTGACGAAATAAAGGCATGAATGAAAATTTCACACTGATGGTACGAAAGGAACTTTCTAACTTTAGCTATGTTACGAAGGTGAAAAAAGGAAGTTTTACAGATATTATTTATTTGTACGTCTATAGAAAGAACACTGTCAAGCCAAGGTCAGATGCTCTTACAGATTTGCTAGCTTAAATAATATCGGTTCTGATCAGAATTAAATCTAGTGGGGGTGGAGGACGGTGGCGAGCGGACAGGACGAGGAGCTCTGTCTTATCTCGATTGAGCTTAAGTTTGTTCACAACCATCCATTGCTGGACTTCTTGATGGCACCTCTCAATTTTCGATATAGACTGTGATGCATCTGCAGGGTTAAAAGACATATATATCTGCATGTCATCGGCATAGAAGTGAAATCCCATACCGTGACGCTTGATGACATCTACAATTGGGGCCATGTACATAGAGTACAAACTAGGCCCTAACACAGATCCCTGTAGAACATCACAGGCCAGATGAGGAATCATTTGCCACTCTGACATACTGGAACCGATTTGTGAGATGAGCGCATCCAGGCCTGGGTATTAACTTTAATACCATAGCGGCATTCAAGTCGTGTAAGTAATATTTGATGGTCTACATTGTCAAAGGCCGCTGAGAGGTCCAAAAGTCCAAGAATGACTCAAGCATTGTCATCAATCGCTCTTAGCAGATCGTTGTTAAATCGCGTAAGAGCTGTCTCTGTGCTATGTCCTTTCTTGTATGCTAACTGAAAGGTTTCAAGCAGATGATTATCCTCCAGGTGGTCAGTGAGGTGTGAAGCTACAACCTCAGTTGCTTTTGACACAAATAAAGCGGAGGTTTGAAATAGGTCTGAAATTCTGATAGATTTCGTGGTCTAATGAGTCTTTCTTGATGACAGGATCTATAACAGTATCCTTAAAAAGCACGGGCACTAAGCCATCTCTGAAAGATAGGTTGATCATATTGACAATGACAGGCAAGAGAACAGAAAAGCAGTCTTTCAGCAGAGATCCAGGAATGGAATCCAAGGAACAAGACTTTTTCACCATGGATTTAACAAGTGAGCATAGTTCTGTTGGTGTTGTTGGAGAAAATTCGTGGAGTTCAGGTTCGTGGTAAAGTTGTTCAGCATATATTGGGTCAGCGGTAGTAGTAGAAAAACTCGCACGAATACAATGCACCTTAGATTTAAAATAAGCCGCAAACTTATTAGCAAGATCTCTAGGACAGTCATGGGTTCGTAGTTTTTTAGCTGCACTGGTATTTAGCATTTTTCCAAAACAGGAGAACAATACACGTTGATCATTGGTGTTTTCCTCAATTACATTGGTATAGAATTTTATCTTAGACTCATAGATGAGCTGATTCACAAGTCTACACTGCTCTGTATACAATTCCCGATCAATCATCAGCTTTGTGCTACGCCAAAGTCGTTCTAGCTTTCTCGTTTCTGCTTTTTCCTGTTTGATGTTATCTGAATACCAAGGGGCAGCAGGTCTAGCCGTAATAATATGTTCCTTAACAGACGCACGTTGATCGAGTAAGGGGCGCAGTGTTGTCATAGCAACCAGATAATGCTGAGACATCACGGAAATTATAGTGATTCATGAGAGCTGAGTCCTTGATATCCCGTAGAAACTTATCCCTATCAACAGAATGCAGTTTTCGCGAGGGAACTGGTTTCCTTCAAAGCCAGGTTTTTTCTGGCAAGGTGATTTGCCACCTAACTGCACAAATATCGGAAATAACAGGGTCAGAAACCCTAATATTCCTAACAGGCTCGTCCCCCGCTCTTGTGATCACTAGATCTAAAATGTGTCCATTTTTGTGCATAGAAACCTTTACATGCCGTTTAAGATCGAATGTATCAAGCATCTCATGAAAACAAGGAGCAGCAAAATCATTTGGTTTATCAAGATGGAAATTGAAGTCCCCTGTGATCACCAGTGGTCCAGTTGAGGTTATCAGTTTTTCCACGAGAGAACTAAATTCATCTAAAAAGAATGTAACAGACAGTCGGGTTTTTTTTGAGGTTGCGGTCTATAAACTACCACCATTCTCAGGGAAGTGGATGCATAATTAAGAGTACAGTCAGTGAATTCAAAGGATTTGAATGAAATATTCGGAGAAATTTTTTCAGCTTAAATCGGTTCTTGTACTGTAAGGCTACACCTCCTCCACTAGAGTGTGTACCAGGTAGATGGTGGAATGCAAAACCTGTCGGACAGATATCATTCACAGCTAGCTGGTCAGAAACATCCGCCTGTAGCCAAGTCTAAGTAACTGCTAAAACATCAACATTGTCTCCCACAACAAAGTCCTTGATTACAAATAATTCATTTTTCACAGAGCGCATATTTAACAGACAACCAGTTTAGATGCGGGAGGCACTTGTCGAATCAGCAGAGGTCGTTTGATCGTGATCAGATTTGCATAGTTTTCCAGTATTGTTGGTCTCACTCTACTGTTGTTGTTATTAGTTATGCGTACAGAAATGGCATTAATTGATCTAGGTGGCAATTGTTTTCGTTGACCAGCCTTGGAGCCAAGAAAATGAAACGGGCCATTGTTTCATAGGTCAGAGTAAACTCTACAAGAAATAGCAATTCTATGAACCCGACGAATTTTGAAAGTTGATCTCTTGTGTAGGTTGTAGGTGTTGAAGCTTTATGCAAATTCACTTCGCTTCTGTTTCTTGATAATAATTCATACGCGGCGTCCGGGCCAGGATTGATAGAAATATCAGAATAGATAGTTATATCCAGCAGTGGGTCATGTCCTGGTATTAGCAACGATGTTTGTCCATGGTTAGTCCATTTTGAGAAAGCATATTTCAAATTAAAGTAACTTCCTTTTATCATTGTGAACTTGCATAATCCTTCAAGGTCAGTCATGGCCCTCCATTCGATTTCATAGCCATGGAGCATATATCTTTGCAGAACTATACCACTGAACTTCAAACAGATTGAATGCGCACTAAAAAAGCTAAATAAAATCGCCGATCGCATCACGTAAAAATAAAAGTAACGAAAACTAGGGAGCGAGTTAAACTCATGGCAGCCATAATAGCACCCCAAGAGAATGTGACTATAGAGTTTTTCATGCGCATTCGTCATTCTTTAAAAAAAGTATGCGGTTAAATCAAGAGCAAGAGTTACCGGGTATTCTGTAGTTACTCCTTTTAGTCTTCAGTTTATTGTTCTCTAGTTTATAGTAAGTGTAAGTAATTTAGTAACAGCATAATATCTTAATATAGCAGCTAGCTTAACCTAATTAGTAAAATTACTCAGGTGATTACAGAGTTTCCGGTGCTCGCATTGGTGGAGGCTTACATATTATTTAAGGGTTAGTGACTGATGTAAGTGGTGAAATTTAACAAATTACTTTGTTTTAGAATTAATCAGCAGTCCTTTGGGACGAAAGTTCAATGTTTTAATGAAAGACTAGAATAACTCAACCAGTATTTTAGGTGTTTTTACACGTCATCGTCTTCGATGAAATAAACATTACCATATTGTCAAACTAGGAATCCAAGGATAGTGCAAAGTTTCAAAAATAAACACAATGTACATGCATGTAGAATACTGCAGCTTATCAGGCTTTGCTTTGCATAAAGCCCTAGCGTTCATGGTTCGAGTGTCGGACGTTACTAAAACCAGGAATGGGGAATGGAGGAATGAGGAATGGGGAACGAATGTTTTTTTCACTTCTTTAAAAAAGACGTTAACTTTTTAAAGTCATTTTTTTTGAAAGAAAAAAATGTTCAAAAGTTAATGAAAACGTTTTTATGACATATTTGGAAACTTCGCGCTCCCTTTTTGTATGGCGTGAGCGTGCACCAAATCTGAAGATATGCACGGCGTGCAACTAAATGAAGCACGCAAGTTTGAACGCTCACGGAATTGAGGATATCTGACTTTCTAGAAAAATGGTTGAAAACTACGATGAAGAACGTCTCAACTTTTCTTTACAGTAAAACATACATTTTAATGGTTTATGGGCTCGTTTCATATGATTGAGTTTCCGTATCAAGCATGCTCGTTTATCAGAAACTCTATTTAGGAGAATTATGCATACAATCAGTTGTTTTCTGTGTGAAACGAATTAAAGTATTTTTATGTGTCTATTTCTCCATTAAAAACTACTTCAAACACTAGCTTGTCGCTTGTGTGAAACAATAGAAATAAATACCAGGACTCAATAAATTGCCGTGTGATTATAAAATATAAAATATAATTGTTAAAAGGAGATAAAAAGCCAATGAATACATTTAAGCATGAAGAAATGATAAAGTTTTTTTCGAATCGTTTGGCTTTCACAAATACAAGTATAAAAAATCAAAATTAATTCTTAAATATAATTGGTATTGGAGATAAGAGTCAATAAATACAGTGCTAAGTCATATTTAAGTATGATATTAAGTATTAAATCGATTTGTTTTTCAAGTTGTCCTGAAAGAATATTTAGAGTCATTTTTTGGAGGTAGCAGGTTGTACAATCGGTGCTCTTTATTGTTTAAGATGGTGTCAAATGTTCTGCTGCAAATAGATCCACAATCTAGTCTTTCAGCCATGGGATGTTAATGAGTTGCAAAGCGTCTTCATAGTCGATGCCTGGACAAATAATAGAGAGGGCTTGTTTATGTACGTGTTCCAAGTCTTATCTTAAGTACTGCGGCAATGAATAATGGAAGACGGATACAGCATAGGTAAGAATAGATCTTATGCACATGCATTAAAACAGTATTAGGTCTCTTATAGACAAGCTTGCTCTTTTCAGATGTACAACAAAATATAAGCGCTTAGTTGACTTACTAATAATGAAACCAATATGGTCATTCCACAATAAATTACTGGATATTGTGATTCTGAGCAGTTTTGCACTTTCAACAACTTGCAATCTTTTCCATGGATAACTATTGGGTTTCATTGTGGTGGGTCTTTGGCAAGTAAAATTCATAGCTCTTTAGCTCTTATAACTGTTAAGTTGGACTCTGGTTTCACTGGACCATAGGATGATTTCGTCAGCTATAAGTTATGATGAGCTGTCATTTCCTTTCTTGATGGTTTCTGATGTTGTCGTATCATTTACAAACTTCCATAAATGGGAATTTGTCGTAAATTTTTTTATAAATCTCTGATTTAACATGGAATGACATGGGTTAGTTCCTATAATTTAATATTTTCCAGCCACTGTATCGTATATAAATGATGGTTCATAAACAACAAGACCTTCCAAGTATATACTGATAGGTTAACTTACCCTGCTCTCTCAATCAGTTCAACAGCTTTGTCAAGCTTTTTCATTTCCTTCATTGCTAATGCAGCTTGCTCTAATGCCCTGTTAAAAAAACCCAACCATGAAAAATTTAATAAAAAATTGAGATTACAATTGTTTGATTAAGCAATTACCTGAACATGAATTGATGATGCTTTGAAATGTTCAGTATACCAACAATTCTTGGTTTTTACTCAATCCCAAGAGACACAAAAGAGAAGAGAAAAAACGGCTATGTCGGTGTCCCACACAAAAGAAATAATCAAAATTCTTTTGTTAAGAGTACACCAACATGGCCGCCATGACGTCAGGTGAAAACCGGCAATTTGATGATTAAAAGATGCATTAATGTTTTAAAGTAACAGATGTAAAAAGTAAATTAAGTTGTACACCACTGAAATATATTTAAACACTGAAATTTCAGACATTATTCTTTTGACAGAGGGAAGATAGGTCATCATCATAATCATCTTCTTCTTCTTCTTCGTTTAATGTAACAACTTTCGCACTCCTGGCATTGGACGTGATATAAGTTGCCTCCACTATCCTCTTCCATATCTTCCACTGCCTTACTCCAGGTCTTCTTTGGCCTACCTACTGGCCTTCCTCCTTCCATCTCCAGCTCCATCGCTCTCTTAACTATGCTAGTCTCATCCTTATATTTTACATGACCACGCCATCTCAACCTCGTTTTTCTTAATCTATGTTCTGACCTCTTCGTTAGTAATCCTGTTCTGCCATCTTACTCTTGACATGTACCTCAACATTCTATAATCATAACTGGCCAGCAGTCCTTCTTGTCTTTCCATTAGTGCCCAAGTTTCCGCAGCATACAATGCAGGCCTGAAACATGCACAATAAACCTTTGCTATGGTCCACTAGCACGCTTGCCAATTGCCTCCTTTTACTCAAAGCACAGGATATCCTATCCCTTACTGCCGATTTTAACCCTCCTCCACATGAAATTACATCACCAAGAAACGAAAGCTGTCTGCTATTTCCAGGCTTTTCCCAATTCCAATCTCCGTGGCACTGCCACAACTCCTCTCACACACGTTGGACATCAAAAGCTATCTCCTTTCACAACACTGAAACCATACTGAATTAGCTCCAACTCGTTTACCACAAACCCCACATGGGTACCTTCGCCTTCATGGCCTAACAACAGGTTCTCTACCCCTCACCATCACCTTGGTCATAATTATGATTAACTTTAATCCCCTAGTTTCCATCTCTCTTTTTCATACACCAAATTTCCTAACTCCCTCCTCTTCTGATTCAGCTGTTTTCACTAGGTCACTGAAGTATAATAATAATGATATTGACTGTGTGCTAGTCGCCCTTATTGCAGTCTCGGGACTGAATTGCAAGGATGCGGCTCTACGAGGTCGGACCGAAAGCATGTGAAAACGCCTCTGGCAGCCGCTATATGGTCCACACATGACCTCGGAGCACAGCACCACAGCCAGTTGGTATTAGCTGTGAGTCGATTTTGAGGAGGGAGGAAAACCTGAGTGCCTGGAGAAAAACCAAAAGTCCAATAATCCTTCACCTCTTGCTGCTCTGGTTGCCTCCTACATTACCAGCATAAATAGTCACTTTGCCACCTCTTAAATGCTAACTTCTTTTCTTTAACTGCTAACTGTACTTCCTCATTCCACACCATTTTCTCTTTCTCTCTTTTTCTTCCCTGTTGCCTCTCCACAGACGTCTCTTACGGAATTCAACAATGCATTCAACCAAGTCAGCCTAATCAACATTTTCTATTTTACCACTCACTTTTTTTAAACATTCTTCTCTTGATAAGATCCTTTAGCTTCCAAGCTTTAATTTTCTTTTCTCCTTTCTTCCAAGCCCTCTTTTCCTTTCCCTAATCACTACCTTGGCCTGTCACAATAATCTGTGCTGAGTCAAGCAGGCCTCTCCTGGTATCAACTTAAAATTCTTCATTCTCAATCTCAGAGTGAAGTTAGGTATAACTTTATTTTTTTTCTACAACTGTTTCTTGCTCTTCACTCAAGTCATTAGCCATTATATATTTGAGCCTTAAAGTGCATATATCAGTTGTGGATTTTTTGTATGTAATAAAAGACCTTACCCTCCCAGTGGTGATAGCAATAGAAAAAATTTGATTACGAGTTTTCGTCATGGTGTAATGTGCGTTTAAAGTTTGGAAAAATCACTTCCAGATTCACTTTGACCGAGCAATGGGAAGATGGTAACTACCCTATTGTTTTCTGGTCCGTAACGCCAAAAACAGAGTATACTAAATGGAGATTGTGTTCTGTTTCTTCACAGGCAACCCATGCTTAGTGTTAGTTCATCTACTGAATCGCATTTACAATTATAGTGATTCAGGGCGGACCAGAGCGTGGAGAACATATCTTTCGGCTGGAAATGGCGTTTCCAAGCATTAGCTTTCAACTATTTTGACAACTCTAGGTTCTGGGTGGGGGAAAGGGCTCCACGGTCAGATTTTCAGCTTGATCCGCCCCAGGTGATATGTATGGATTATGAGATAAATAACGCTTTTGAGATTATTATACTTCTCTTTTGAGCAAAAGTCAAAATTAAAGCTTGCTCACTTCAATTATTGTCTCCTTTTGTCTCAATTGTATATTTAAGGGGCATAAGAAGCCATTTAGGGGTCATTAGAAAAAAGGAGACCATAATTGAGGTAAACAAACTTTAATTTTAACTGTTGTTCAAAAGAGAAATATAATAATCTCAAAAGCGTTATTTATCTCATACTCCATACAAATCACTATAATTGTAAATGCGATTCAATAGATAAACACTAAGCTTAGGTTACCTGTGCCGTAAGTAGCTAAGGTAAGCTGTTTCTGGAAAATCTCACATGTATGCTCTCTGTGCTGTAGTTGCTTGTTTTATTGACACAAATACTTTGACAACCGATTTTAATGATTCATACATGTTAGAATATACCGGAAATAGCTTACCTAAGCTTCCTAATGGCTATGTGCTCGATCAAAGCAGTTTGTTTCTGCAGCCTTCTTAATTCAAGGCAAGGGCACAATACAACATCGTCTTTAATCAATCTTTGTCATATTATTTGCTTTAAACCCAGGGTAGAAAAATACTGAACAGGAAAATCATCCTTTAAAAAACGCACACTGCCATAATTTTATCCATTATGCTCTACACAAACTGAATCCATTGACGCCTAAATTCCTTGTCTCTGGACGAGAATCACCATAAAAAGGTGATGCATAAATCGATATTCTCTTTCCTTCATATTTTACGTTGCTGCAACCCCCTAAAACAAATTTTGCTATCATATTTAAATAGAAAAGGGAACTCATACAGTCAAAGAAACCGGACAAGAGTTGTTTTCCATCTACCAAGAAACTCCAGAAATTCCAGTTTCGATGTAAATGGAACAAACGCTTTTCATGAGTTTCACTAGAAAATTTCCGTAAAGAGTGGCACTTATGAAAAGATAGTCACAATATTTCACCAGTTCCAGGCAATTCACGGCCACAATAAATTAAAAAATGTAAAAATGGCAGATTCTTTTTCAGTCTCTCCCACCTCGAATACTTTATTCGAATGCTCTACCATTGCATTGCATTACAGATCTTCAGGCATTTAAGAACCATAACTGTACAATGTATAGGAATGGTAACCAAATTCTATTGATGAAAACATTAAATTCTCCTCAGGTGTTCTTTGCGTGTTGGATTATAGCCGAGTATTTCTTTCTTCGAATTTTGTACATGATCAGAGTGTTAATATATTCCTTCACAAGAGACGTTTCAAGTGCGTCCTTAAACCAATCGACACTTTTAAGCTCTCAAAGTTCAGAGAGCTCATGTTCGAGTAAAATCTTGAAAAGATGGGAAAATACAGACGTTAGGTTCTTGATAACAACGCCGGTGGATATCAAACACCAGGCGGCAAGGCCACAAAGAGGGACGAGTTTGAAAATAATAGCTCAACACTTTTCGATGACTTGCGTTTATTCACTGGCGAACAGTGTATGAAAAAGTGGGGAAAGCTTACCTCAAGTCAAAAAGAAATAGGAGACCACAATAACAAGACTGGTAACGAAAAAATATGTTCGAAGTTTGACGAACAACTCTCTGAATGTCCACTTGCGTAAAATAACTTTAAACAAATATAACATCAATGTCACAAGTTTTGAAAATGCTCATATCATATAGCAATATAGAAATAACCGTTGTAATTTTTTTTTTTAATTTTCATTAGGATGTTTATCTGACGAGTGCCGTACAATTTTTTGTGCGGTACGAAACTATATAGTAATAAACATGCCTCTTCAAATATTTTGGTGATTTGACTGTTTTCGAATAATGTCAACGCTCTAGTTCTTGCACGATAGAGATTATTAAACACTATACATGATCTTGGAATATATTAAAGTCCTTCATGCATTAGTTCACATTATTTTAACCCATAAAAAAGAAGGGGTAATGGTTGGTTCGACCATAAAGTCCACAGTTCGATCTCCGGCTGATTTGTTAGACTTTCTTTTGCTGCCTAAGCGAACTTAGCTTTCCATCCTTCTGGAGTAGGTAAATAAGTATCAGCTTTTGCTGAGAGCTAACCAGCGATGGGATAGTGTTCTATCCAGGGGGAGTCAAAGAGTTTCATCTGCTAACACTACAGAAATCGGACATAACTGCCGGCTTATTGGGCCCCCGGGCACGTACGGGATTTAGCTTAGCTTTTAAGAAAGATTGAACATGTTCTAGTTCGATGTGATGAGATCTATATGTAAATTCTTACCACTTTCGACTAGCGTAGTGTCTCTACTCCGTGGGCAGACGCTTCGGCCCCATCGGATGTATATAGAAGAACCCTTGGTCATAGAGCCTCCTTTCTGACCCCTGTCACCTTTCTCGCCCTTTGACCCTTTTCCATCTTTCTTTTTGTTGGAATTTCCACGTTTTCCACGCTGTCCTTTTTCTCCTTTAGGTCCCGGGGGGCCCGGGGACCCGGGTAAACCTGATGGACCATTCTCGCCTTTTGGCCCTTGAGCACCAATTCTGCCTTAACAGAGAAAGAACTGGCTAGAGTAGGCGTTATGATAGCTCCCTAGCAGCTTCTTATATGTACATCCGTTGAACGAACATAACGATCTCAAGACTAATAAATCAGTAGTGAAAGGGCAATGCATGTGGGACGTAGCTATCATGATAACGTAAAGTATAGTTAGTGCTAGTCGCTATCTTGAAGCCTTTGAAATGGGCACTAAGGCCGCGTTGGTAGCGGGCTTTACCCTTTAAATCTACAATCAAAAATAATGAGCCTAAATGCTAGCAGCCATGGACAGCTGCTTCGGCTTTTTTAGGCCTCATCAGCATGGCATAGCTAACAAAAATGCTCAGTGGCCTTACTGCCCATTTTAGTGGTTTCACGTTAGCTACTTACACGTTTGATCTATCTATACTTGAATCACTCGAACAGGCACCTGGTCATGAACCACTGTTTGAACCGTTCCGTTTAAAGGCCGATACACACAAGGGAGCTTGCTCCCGCAACACGCTCCCGCAACACGCTCCCGCAACAGATTTGCTCCTGGAGCTTGCTCCCTTATATTTAACCAGTTTGATTCAATGGA
>JAOBBB020059384.1:0-14278 GCA_025331005.2 Zoanthus gigantus
AGTGGAAGTAGAGGTGGAGCTGGAGGTGTAAGTGGAAGTAGAGGTGGAGCTGGAGGTGTAAGTGGAAGTAGAGGTGGGCTGGAGGTGTAAGTGGAAGTAGAGGTGGAGTTGGAGGTTTAAGTGGAAGTAGAGGTGGGCCTGGATTTATAAGTGGAAGTAAAAGTAGAAGAAATAGAGTGAGAGTAAATGTTGATTTAGTGAAACATTGTCCAGACCAAAGTTTCAACACAACTGGAGTAAACCAAGGATAGTGCTTTTTTAAATTCAGATCGTTAACTAAAAGTTTTATGTTATGCAACATCTTTTAATTTTAAATGCCATTTCTGTGACGTGATAGTTTCATACTGCTAACTGTTAGGCCTTTGCTTCGCCATTGGTTTATTCTCCTAAGCAGTGGCAGTGCAGTTGCCTCTACCATACAAACACTTAGGTTCCAGGCTTCAAACCTTTGAACATTTGTGTAACCTTCGAAGCTGAGTTATTTTCCCGTTGTTATGAAGTCGGTAAAGTTGTCATACCAGCTTCTTCCGGGAACTAACCTGCGATAAATTAGTGTCCCGTCTAAAGGGATTCTGATTCTCTTAGCACTAAAGAAACCGGAGATAAGCACCAACTCAACACCATGTTAGTTACGTTCCTTTAGTTACCTAATTATCCACTGTTATATTCGGGCCCACATACTTGCCATTTAGAGTAGAGTTATGATCCGATGATGCTGTTTAGTCATGGCCTTTCATTCCACCTCATACAGACTACATCATACCATTTAAAATCACCCCACATCACATACTATACCTTACCACAAAACATTAAACCATACCAAACCTGACACCATACATACCATAATACGTTACCCCACGCTGTACCATATCGTGCAGTACATACAACAAAATTTAGTAAGATTATTTTGAGAGATGGAACTCATTTTTAAACTAATGTTTCAGAATTCGTGAAGGGCTCAGGAATATTCTGAGTATATCAAGGCTGAGTAACCAACACATCCAAGCAAATAAACCTTGGGTTCTGGTGAAGGGGGATGAACTAGAGAAGTAAGCTAAAACGCTTTTTTACACTTAGGTTAGTAGGTAGGTAAGTAAGTAGGTTAGTAGATAGGTAGGTTAGTAATTAGGTAGGTAGGTTAGTAATTAGGTAGGTTAGTAATTAGATAGGTAGGTTAGTAATTAGGTAGGTAGGTTAGTAGATATGTAGGTTAGTAGTTAGGTCGGTAGGTTAGTAGATAGGTAGGTTAGTAATTATAGAGGATATGTAAAAAAAAATTCGCGTAATTAGTAATTAGGTAGGTAGGTAGGTAGGCTTGTAGATAGGTAGGGTAGTAATTAGGGGTGTAGGTTAGTAATTAGGTAGGTAGTTTAGTAGATAGGTTTGTTAGTCATTAGGTAGGTAGGTTAGTAGGTAGGTAAGTAGGGTAGTAGGTAGGCAGGTTAGTAGCTAGGGTAGTAGGTAGGTATAATAGTAGGTAGGTAGATTGGTTGGTGGGAAAGTGGGGTAACAGGTAGGTTAGTAGGTAGATAATTAGCAGGTAGGGTAGTAGGTGGGTAGATTAGTTGGTAAGTAGGTAGGTTAGTAAGTAGGTAGATTCAGTAGATAAGTAGTTAGGTTAGTTGCTAGAAAGTTATTTTAGTAGGTAGGAAGTTAGGCTGGTAGGTAGGTTGGTAGGTAAGTTGGTATATAAATAAAGGTGACGTAATGGATGAAACTGCAAAGTTTCGCAAAAGTATTCCAGTAGTAGTAGTCCGTTTTGGTAGTGTTTCCTTTCCAAAAGTGAAATAGAAAAAAAAATCAAGTAAATGTATTTGGAGAATTGGCTGTAAGGGATTGTTCGTAATGCGAGTAAAAGTAAGTGTTAACAATATATGCAAGTTTCTTAACAATACCTCAACTGTTCACGATAGAGCTCGAGCAGGCTCAGTGATTGGCTTGGCTACCCACGTGACGTGGATGATATCTGTGTTATTACACCCGTATATGCCTGCAGTGAGTGCTGAAATACAGTCCCAGTTGCAGGTTAGTGCTTCTTGAACCACGATTGATATTGTTGTGCGGCTTTTGCAATTAGCGGCATGGAGTGGGAGTTGATAAAGCCTCTACCTTGCGGTCACAAATTTTTAGGTGCAATCCCCCGCTTTGCGAAGATTTGAACATTTCTGTGACCTTCTTTTTCGTTAAGTTTTCATCCTTACAAAGACAAAAAGTGGTAGAAAGATGTAGATCGATGAATACGAGTTAACCTAGGATGGGTTAGTGTCTCATTGTGGGAGAACTAAGGGTTCCGCTGAGCTCTAAGCAATCACCAAAAATATTTGCCGGTTCCGTGATGTCTGCAAAGTGTTGATTATGTTGCTATTATGAAAAAAAAAACAGACTAAGCTTTTGAGTGCTACTGACTTTGGCAATTACAAAAATAGCTGTGCATTGTATCTAAATATAATTAATTTCTTTCCTCTACTGCAGGTTTCAGAAGAAGGAAATGTAGTAGTAGAAAATTTCATCCCGTTCCTCCATCCAGGGCATAAGATAGGAAAGGTCTGTAGAACAAGGAAATGGCGTTGTTTTCTTCATATTTGCTAACTGTACGCTATTGATCCACTAGAAACTGCTAATTATCCTAATCTTTACGGCATTCGGAATAAACGTGATGGAAATCTTGATTGAAGCCGTAAAGAAATGTTTAGGGAAGCCCTCATTTTAGAGATATTTATCATCTTTAGAATATCCCCATATTGGAAATATCCTCAAAGTGGAGATCTATATCCTCAAAGGGATATCTTCCTAGTGAGGAAACCGTCATAGTAAGAAGAACTCTTAGTTGAGATATCTGTCAAATACGAATTTTTCTTTGGAATATCGTACTATGATTATCCTCAAAGTAGAGATCTAGATCTATATCCTCAAGTGATATTCTTCCTAATGAGGAAACCTTCATAACAAGGAGATCCTCTTACCTGGGATATTTTTCTAGTACGAATTTTTTTGGAATATCTTGTTGTTGGTAATATCCTCAAAGAAGAGACCTATATCCTCAAAGGGATATCTTTTTAAATGTTTGGCAAAATTTTGCCCAACATTGTTGCCCACAAATGTTGATCCGTGTGAATGTGTTTGGGAACAAATGTTGAGACACAATCAACACGTTGTCGCCCACATTTTGAATGAGAATAGACATGTTCATTCTTGGCAACAATGTGGAAGGTGTTGAATGAGAATAGACATGTTCATTCTTGGCAACAATGTGGAAGGTGTTGCACAGAAATTAACCAATAAAATGTCGCTATTCAAGTCTCGTGAGTCATGGCTGCCGTGTTTACATAGAATGCGGAAAAGACCACTGAACTTATGAATCTGTTCGAAGTAGATTCATGCTTCTGGGATGTCAGAGCCGATGAATACCACAACAAATTCAAAAGGAATGTGGCTTTCAAAGTTTTTGAAAGATGTAAGATCACTTTCTCACAACAATTATTCCTCTAAATCCTCTCAAAGTACTTATTTTCTGTATAAACCATTGTCTCACCTAAAGTCTGTGGTTTCTTCTCGTTATTTTTGTATAGAATTAAAATAGCAGCTTAAAAAACGATATTATTTCTAACATCTCCATCGTGCGCACATGCGTGGAAGCAAATGTTGAACAACTTTGTATGCTCGTGTGTATGGAAATGTTGGCAACATTGATTAACGGAAACGTTTCAAAAACTGTTGCCCCAAAATGTTGCCCACAAATCTGGATTTGTGTGTAATGACCTTCAGTTTGGATATTTTTCAAGTATCGATATTCCCTTTCCAATCATGTTTTCAATTATTCACAGGGCTAGTTAAAGAAGAACGCAGCCTGGTAAGCCTAGTGCGGGAGGCCGGACCAGAACTCAGGGTCTTAAAATAATTGAGGAGAAGGTGCTGCCTTTGCTCTGACATCCTCAAATGGTTAGACCTTCGTGTCCTCTCGGATATAAGATGTTAAACCATAGGCCCTTTCATTCGATATTGTATCGAGGGAATTAAAAGAACCCACGCGCTTGTTGTCAAGCTACTGTCTAATTATTCATCGAAGGCATTAACTAATATATCAACTATATATGTGAGCCGCTGTTGCTGACCCGGTATTTGCATGTAAAATGACTTTGAAAAGTCCCTTGAAGAGTTGTCATTAAAGATGATGATGATGATGATTATTACTACTATGAAGATTATGTCGGCGTAATTACTTGTTTAAGAATTCAATTGTCTTTTGCAATTTTAAAATCTGTAAATAGAAGTGTGAGAGGATCGAGAGTTCCATTTAAGTCGCGCGGGGTCGCGGATGATTTTACCCTCTCTGTAGCGGAAATGCTTTTTTAGAGTTTTTAGCAAATAATTTTCTCCATTTTAAATATTTTTAGATTTTAGATAATTAGATGAATTTACTCCATGGTTTGAAATAAAGTTTATTATTTATTATTATTATTATTATTATTATTATTATTATTATTATTATTATTATTATTATTCACTTTTTATCATTAGTTGTTGCTAATGTATATGTAAATATATCACATCCTATAATCTAAAATAGTTCTTTGTATTCAGGGTGGTACCGCCTCACGTCGTACTGGCTCCATGGCTTCGCTGTCTGGAGCAGATGACATGATATACCTCGAGTATCGCAGCTCCGGTTCAAAGAAACTGAAAGCCCGTCATCCACTCTTCAAACAGTTCCGAAATTAATGTTTTCTCCTTCATCACCACTCCCTCAAAGGTCACAAATAATGAACTTTAATTGTGGCATGATATTCTCAGGGAAGTGGGGTAATTTATACAGTTATTTATTATGATGAGGGGACTGTCGAGTCTCGGGGAGTGTGACACGGATTGGTACGTCTTTACGTACATGTGAGGCAGTAAATCAACATTATCTGCCTTTCTATTATATTTTGCAAAAAGTTCGTGGTGGTTTAAAAATTATTTGCCCCACCGCCCGAAACTACCTGATATTATGAAGAAACGAAATGCGGAAAAAGAAACGCAAAATTTTATCAACCATTATCAGATTGTTGATTTTGTTTTTTCTTGTAGAAAATAACATTAAGCGCTTTCAAAGAAGAAACACTAATTGCTCATATTCTGAAGTGGTCACGTTTAATAATTCAGCAAGGAAAACTTTGAACCATTAATGTTCTGTTCTGTTTTCGTTACTAAAGTCAGTGTCAAATTCGTAAGAAATAAAAAGAGTGTTTCTTTGCGTACTTGTGTTTTAGTTGTTTTGAATCAGTGTTACTAAAATAATAATCATAATAATAATAATGAATACATTTATATAATAATCTAATGATTATCTAAATTTAACAGTTTCTATAAATTTCCTTTATTGTATTATTTGTTCAGTTTGTAAAAACTCTACATCGAATAAACCGGCCAAAAATTCGGCGATGGTTTTGTTAAACATCTTAGAGAAGTTTAAAGTAATTAATTTACACTTGCAAAACCAGTCACGTTTCAATTTAAACATCATCATCATGTGTTACATTCCATGTACCTAAATGAGGTTTACTTATCCTGCTTCTTTGCTTCGTACTAATTTAAAGACAAGACGCTTAGCTGCGTGAACTCGGGCTTCTCATGGAGTAAGACACAATTATCATTTGTAAGATTTTGCTTTTAAATATTCCGTTATTGTTCACGGTTTCAGTTACATGACTCTGGAGCGTAATTTCACCACCTAAATTTGAATGAGTGATGTTGAAACGGTAGTGGAACACAATATAAATATATTTGTTCCAGATTCTGATGCCGTCAAAGAAGCAGACATTGCTGCAAAACATTTAATTTATTGGCCAAAACATACTAACGACCGCCAAGGTCAACTGAATCAATCGAACTGGGGTGTGCACATCGGAGAGTGGTTTAGTAAAACGCCGCGAAAAAACCTAGGGTTTACAAGAATAAAAATTTAAAAAAAAAATAAATAAATAAACACCACTTTCTTATTTTATGACGAATTTTTAACTAAATAATTGTTAGTGCTTTACTTGTTATTTAATCACTGTAAATTTTAATAGTTTAGCTCTTACAACAAAAAAAATTCACAATAATTTGCTGCATGTCTCCGAGTCTTTGTCAATTTATTACATATAAACAATGATAAATACTGACGAAGTCTATGTTTAATATGATGATTCAATTTGTCAGAGCATGCAAGTGTAAAGTTTGCTTTATTTTTTTTGCTTTCTAGCTTTCACATAACAAACACAATTTAGATAATTTGGGTATAGTTAAACGAATACGTTCGTAAACGAACATTCTAACCTTTCTGCTCTTGTTCTTCAGTCGTTCCATAATTCGTATAGCTATTCTGCTTGGTTCACGATCACGTATAGATACTCGACAATGCTTGTGGATTTGTTTTAAGCTTATAGTAGATAGCTCATTTGATAGAGCATAGTTCACGATAGATTGTTCGTGGTCTCACATAAGGTTAGACCCGTTCCGAAAACGTTCGACATCTTTTAGTGTGGGTCTACCACGAACAAAAGTGTGTGCCCTTTGTATGTAGTTTCAGCGTGTAAGAAGACATATCTAACCTTGAATCACGAGTCATTATTCAGCCGCCATGTTAACCATGTGCTTTGAAGCTAACCAAGCCTTAGTTACGCATGCGCTGTACTATATACACGCATACGCTTTGCTTGCTAGACTGCGTTTTGCGTCTCAAAACGGAAAACAAAAGGTATTAATAACGAAGCCAAAATTATAACTCGGGTTCCACAGGAAGTCCGAGTAAAGATTACAAAATATACCGCTTTTTAGAAACGCTTATGCATACACTAAAATAAACAAACTATGACCTTTTGCGAAACTTCTAGGAGTTCACGCTGTCACGCAATACAATTTTTCATAACAGAATATAAAAATAATGATTTCTTTTACAGCAATAACAACAATACGACGCAAAAGACAAGAAAAATCGCTGGTGAACAGTTTCAGCCGCTGATTCAAGAAAGCCCTTTACAAGAAGTCACTGGACAAAAAGAATTTTCCTGCACCCCTTCACAACAGGGTTTGAGGTTGAAACTGTCAAGTTAGTATGTCATTACTCCTGTATACTTCAATAGAGTCCAGTCAAACCTGCATATAACGATCACCCTTGGGCAATGGCCAGCCGACCACTATATACAGGGTGACCGCTGTACACAGGTTTTCTTTAAACTCCACTGGAAGTCAATAAATAGCATTTTTATTTGCAAATTATAGTATACGTTTTATTGACAATAAGCATCAGAAACGCAATAAACATGATAAAAAGGCTCATAAAATGTAAAAGTATGGTACGGTTGGGTTGTTACGGTTAGGGTAACTATTGTTTGAAAGCCACTGCAGTTTAATGTTATCTATCGCAAGCATGTGTCAGACTTAGGCGATGAAAAAAATGTGTTTAGTATTGATAGTATTTGTATTTTTGTGAGACTTAACACCTTGGTGGCTGCTATTTAACGATCTGATGAATAAAGCTTGTCTCGACAAGCAAATGGATTCTTTTAAGTCTTCGATAGACTGGGCCTACGGTTTAATGCCCTTATCCTTGAAGGCAGCACCATATCCACAACTATTTTATTGAATTTTGTACGATCTTTATCAACCTAGATTTGCTAAAACATTTAATGATAAAAATCTCGGGTAAAATACGACGTTTCGACAGTCCTGCTGTCATTATCAAGTAAAGTTGAATATGAAAATGTTTGCGGTATGTTGTACAGTAAAAACTATTGTGGACAATACACTTGGATCTTATGGCGGCAGCCTGGCCCAGTGGTCAGAGTTGGGGTTTCAAATTTGGAAGTCCCGGGTTCAAATCCCCTGGTCAGACTACTTAATAAATTTGTCCTCGATGATCCCAGGGGCAAATTCACAACCCTTTGTAAATAGCCAACTGGTTTGCCTCCTACCAGTTGGGATTCTTAACTGGGGAATGGGATTTTAACATGACACAATTAAAAGCCCCTTTAGGGGAGTTGAAATTTGGTATTTATTATTTACATCTTATAATTTTTTGTCGAAACTGGTGAACTGTTTACTGAGCGGATCTGTGTCCTGCACAAAAAGAACAATGATTGCCTATAAAGAAAAAAAGGGAAGGACAGCATTCATTTAGTTTTTCATTCTTTGTATGCTAAGAGAAGGCTGCTTTATCCCTTGTACACACCGGTTTGAAAAAACATAAAAAAGTCCCCTTGATTGTGATCGTAACTTTAATGAAAGTAGATACAAGGAAAACAGTGCCGATTAGAAAAACCTTAATTCAAAGTAAGTGCAAAGTTGAATCAACTTATATAAATATCAATCCTGAAGATGATGGGCCAGTTATAGGCGTAACACCGTTAAAGCAGTTGATTAATTTGAATGAGAATGCTTTGAAAATTTATTTGGTTTTATAAATTGCGTTAATATAGTAACTATCTTTCTTTCATCTTTTTTTAAAAATAAAAATTACAATGGAAGAAATATCATATAAACATTTCAGATTTTAAGGAATATTAACCGGTCATACTGTGAATATCAGATCTTATCAGAAATGTTATATTCTGTTTTTTGTTTTGTTTTGTTTTGTTTTGTTTTTTCAAAACAAATGATGCTATTTTTTTTTTAATCTTTAGAAAATGGCATACAGACAGGCTCACAGAACTCTAGCGATAGCGAAGATATATCCGATGACGAACTGGCCTTCAGCGTTGGGGGTACGCCTGTTGTAGACTCCAAGGGCTCCAGAAGTACGCTTGGGAGTCTGGGAACTACTCAAGGACTTTTTTCCACCGGTAAAAGCGATAGGGGTCAACAACCAGTTGCACTTCTCAGCCCCCAAAGGAACTTTAAGTGAGTACAGAAGCTATCCCTTGGTCGTTCTTGGCGCATAATTTGGGTATAGATATAAATTCAACCAATTACTTTTGTGTCTGCTGCGAAAGCAGTTGACACAGATGTCATCTTACACGTCCTAAGTGCCCAAATAACCTTAAGTAAACAAAAGACAGGATTCCTACTGAGTCTGTAAAACTGGAAAAAGTTTGGAAATCGAAGAAAGTCTGGAATGAATCTGGAAAATAAAGCAAATGTCTTGAAAAAGTCTGGCATTTCTTGGCTCTAATTTTAACAATAAAAAAAACACCCCTTGTTTCCTAATTAGGTGATTCTTCAGAGATAAGGACTGTTTAGATTCAAAGGGGAACCCAGTGTATCCACTGTTCAGTATATATAATTCCATATTAAATGATCAGATTGATTAATACAGACAATAGGACATTGGATTGTGTGAAAGAGTTAACGAGTTCTTCCTTGCGATATTGACAAACTGTTAGCTATGTAGGTTTGACCTGTTACAGCAAGTTTCTGATGTCTATCTTGCCTTTATCTGCTTCATTAGTTTTCACTACTTTTCTACTTTTGACATCTCGATAACAAATTTTACTACTACCACATTTTAAATGAAGTTTAAAAATTCAAGTATCTCAAAAGGGGAGATGAAAAACCAGTGTAGGAAAATGAAAAGGCGGCAGAGGGAACATTTTTGCCGCAGTGGAAGATTTAAAAACTTTGTTCAGAGCTTAAGATCAAAAGGGGACGTGGCACCATGCATTTGCTGGGGTTTTGAATGCAAAATAAATTTGAGATTGTTTCCTTTGTATCACTGAGCAGTAACAAATAATAATAACTTTACATTTTTATGTCATTTTTTTTTATTTTTGACTCACGGATACTCCGTAGGAGTAGCCGTGAGTTATAGCTGAGACTTACTCATTTGCATGAAATTTTGTTCCACAATGGTTATTGTTTTAAATCCTCAGCCTGCTTTGCTCGATTGGTTTGTATATAAAGAGTCTTGATCCACAATGTTTACTAGTAATTTCGGAACTGGTTCTCCTTCGTTTTAAGGCCGATACACACTAGGGAGCTTGCTCCCGCAACACGCTCCCGCGACAGATTTGCTCTTGGAGCTTGCTCCCTCATGTTTAACCAGTTTGATTCAATGGAGCAAAACCCGTGAGGAAAAATTTTGTTGCGCAACAATTTTTTCGCATGAAATCGTTGGTACAGACGAGGGAGCTTTGTCCGGAAGCGTGTTGCGGGAGCGTGTTGCGGGAGCGTGTTGCAGGAGAAAGCTCCCTCGTGTGTACCGGCCTTTACTGTTTAAGCAATCTTGAGCTCGATTCTTTGGTTCGTTTAGGGAATTGGTTTAATTGTTTTCTATTATTGATGCATATTCATTTGAAAATTAAAGCAGAACTGAGAAAATCAGAGGGAAATCTGGGATAACACTTTTACTCTTTGACAGGAATCTTGAACGACTTGTGTGTGTAGGATGTTAGTTTTGGTCTGAATTGTAGTTCTACTTGTGCGCAGTATCCGTGAGTCGTCTCAATGAGACTTTTAATTATTATGTCTTACTTTCTTTGATGTATTTTATAGGGCCGAGATTGAGGAAGCTAAGCTGCTTTTGTTTGGTGCCGAGAAAATGAGCGAAAGCACCGAACTACTAAATGCAAGCCAGCGAAACTTGCCGGGAGGTCTTAACAGTGAGAGTATATTATCGTCTCCAGATCGAGGTGTATCGAGATTGAACTCCAAAAGGGTTCACAGTGCAAGTGAAGATGATGACGAGGAAAGCGAGGAGGAGTACCTGGGATTTGGTGATTCGGATTACTTTAAGGATACCAAATATGGTATGTTCGGTGTTCCTAATTGTAGAGACCTATGATAACTTGATTGGTCGACATTGAAACTCAGTGGCTGCAAGTGTTAGAATGCTTTAGGCACCTTACACAGTGCGCGAAATTAAAAAAAAATTCAGGTTGTCTGTATTTCAAAAGCAGTGAATTTAGTTGCCCTGATAAATTCTTGGTTGCCCTTTAGAAAAACCCACCCATACTCTTAGTGTGCGCCAATGGTTTTCGTGGAAGTCTGGGGTTAATTATTTAAGTAATTTCACATTATCGGACATTCACAATACAAATAACCGTCACGTAAGTCTTGTGTGCCGTTCATAGTTAATTTATTTTCTCCGTTTGGCTGGGTTGTCCGTTGTTTATTTCTCGGACAACCAGACACTTAATTTTACCATAAATTGGTTGCCCTGTAAACTTGTTGGTCATCTCGGACAATACACTACATCCTCTTAGGATAACCCATTTCCCCATCCCCCCCCCTCCCTTTGTAACCAAAACAGACTAAAACACTAGGTAATTGAAGCGTTCTTATTGTGTACCTCATGACTTCACAATTTTGTCTAAGAAACCATTTAAGAAAGAATCAAAGAAAGCATTGTTGGAAATTCTGAAAACTGAAGACTCATATGTTGAGATAAACAAAATAGCTATGAAACTCGAGCACTGAAAGATAAACAAAATCTTAAAACACACCATATTAGTCTTTTTTTCTTTTCTAATTTAAACAGCAAATATATGTATTCATACTTTATACTCTTCCACTTTTCCTGTCATAAGACTGAATGTAAATTATATAAATTAGGATTGGTCCGCCTCGTCTAGCGCTATTTGCGGTTCAGATGGTTTGAATTTGATTTTTTGCCTAAAGATATATTTGTTGTTGTTGTTTTTAAGAAGTCCATCGATAATGTTATTTAATGGTATAAAGTTTAAGGGGAAAAGCTTGTCATTTACCATCTGTACAGGTTAAAGTAAAAGCTTATTGCTTTTGGAATGGAGCTTACTGTAAATGATAATCAGCAAGCAGAAATAGCACATGGATGCGGCACTAAGGCATGGTGTTTGCAAGCATTACCACATTTTCTATCATAAAAACAGTGAACCTGATTGGTAGCAGCCTGGAACAGCTGATTCATTGTAGTGGACAGACTAGTCACGGTTTGAGATAGTCCGCACACTTGTAAACATTTTGGCCGACTAGTAAACTTGACTTCATAACTAGCTTACCTCCCAAATGCTGAATCACTTTTGTGTAGCCTAATTTTTTGCGGTTTAAGGCTGAACAAAATTTAGATTTGTAACGAAATAATGCTACTTCGAATACGATTAAAAAATATTTTGTTGCTGAGAATATTTCACTGGCCACGTGGACTAGTTTGTAGCTGATCTAAATCCTTTAAGAAAGTGCCAAGTGGCCCATGGAGCCGGCGCTTATCTCCAGTTTCTGTAATGCTAAGCAGATGAGAGTCTTTGACTCCCCCTGGACGGGACATTAATCCATTGCAGTGTAGCTCCCAGCAGACGCTGGTAGTCATTTACGTACCCTAGAAGGATGGAAAGCTGATTTAGCTTAGGTGGAAAAGAAGGTCGCACAAATACTTGAATCTTGGGAGATAACAATCTTTTTAATTTGTCACCGTGTACTTATGCTTCCAATACTTAGCATTATTTAACAATTTTTTATAATAGGGTGAATACAAACGATTTGAAATACAGGTATATTGTTATCGGTGTTTTAAATTGAATGTAAACAAAGCAGTCTGGTAAAAAATGGAAAGAACTAGTAAACCTAAGTGATTACTACTCCGAATGTGTGGTAAAAAGATACATTTCTATCACTGCTAGTTTCCTTGTTAGATCTTAAAAGTAGCTTTTTCGGCTTTATGGTCCTCACCACCAAGTTGTAGCTAATACAAAGGCCCAGGCTCCCACAAATGGTAAGGGGTTAGTGTAATACTGAAATCGAAATGCTTGTCGGATGCGGTTTAAATGACAACAATTTAAAATAACACGCACGTACTAGTGACTAACTTGAAGCCACTAAAAAAGCCAAATAGCGGGAATTACCCCTTAAATCTACCATAAAAAATATTGACCCTGAGTGTTAGCTGTACTAACTTTTCTCTGTTACACTTCTTTTCAAGACGGTCAGGGTAATGTGGTGACCTTTGAACGAGTAACTAACGTTTCTCTTTCATTATTAGTTTATCCACCGTTGGCGGAAATGGCAGATGACGATAAAGGAAATTGGAAGCCAGGTCAGAGAAAGAAAAAAAGTGAAAGAATAGATGCGACATGGAATCCAAAGAGTAAGAACAGTATTAATTCTGACGTAACTTTGAGACACGTAGGGCTTGGATTTGAGACAAGCTTGGTGGCAAATGATTAATATAGCGAAGCATCGAGAAAACAATGTGACATTTTGGACCTTACAGAAACATTTTAATGACTATTCTTAATCCTAGTTATTCTAGTTGGTAAGGTGCCAGTCTAACGTGTGGAAGGCTGGGTTCGATTCCTGGCTGGACCTATTTTTTCAGGGTCGTAAAATAATTGAAGAGAACTTGCATCTAACATTTGCAAATGGTTAAACCTTCGCATTTTCTCGGATAAGGACTTTAAACCATAGGCCTATTCTCTCGATGTTCTGTTGAGGGAAATAAAATAATAGTTACACTTGTGGTCTATCTACTGTCTATTTATTCGTCGAGGGCATGCACTTATGTATCAAATGTTTATGTGAACTGCCTTTTATGACTATTCAAGACCTTCAAAATGCCGAACCTGTATTTGTATATAAAGCAACACAGAAAAGCATCGTTCTGGGAGTTGTCATTTAAGATTTGTATTATATTTTATCCCATTCCTTAAAAAATACAGCTAATCAGAGGCCTGGAAAGCCATTGCATATTCTACGGTATTTAAAGTGTATTATCCAACGGATAGAATTCCACCCGGCTTTCTTGCCTTTACTTGCGAGTGACTATCGAAATGGCACCAAAACTGTGTGTGCATATTTCCAAAATGGCACCAAAGTTGTCAATTTAGATTCATCAGTGCTTGTCAGCGCTTAAAACATCAGCACAAACTGTAGTTTTAGTTCTTTGGTTTCTTTGCGGGGGACAAATTAGTTAGTTGTATTTTTAAGGCATGGCATAAATTAGCTATGCAGTGCTTTCTCATTGGATACCGTGGAAATGCCACTTGTCACTTATATTTTCTTCGTATATACACTCGCCTTAAGGCTTGTGTGTTTATGGAAAATACAAGTTACGCGTGGCATAATCCACGGTGTCCCATTCGAAACCATTGCATAACTAGTATGTATTGTATAGTATCGCTACTTTTAGAAATCAAAACATGTGGTCTTTCCTCAATTCGACCTGGGAGATGAGACACCAAGTGCAAGAATGTATTCAGGGCTCCCGCGGGTCATTAAAAGTCATTAAAAGTCTTTATGTTGCCCTTTTCAGATTTAAGGCCTTAAAAAGGTCTTTAAATTTGCTAGAATTTTTATTTTAGGTCTTAAAAGGCATTAAATATGTAATGGGAATAAAAGTGAGTTTTTTCTT
>JAOBBB020059460.1:0-7500 GCA_025331005.2 Zoanthus gigantus
CCCCGTTTCACCCCCGTTTGACCCCCGTTTCACCCCCATTTGACCCCCGTTTCACCCCCGTTTGACCCCCGTTTGACCCCAGTTTGACCCCCGTTTGACCCTGTTTGACCCCCGTTTGACCTGAAATTAGTTGCAAGGCATACTGGGTTCATATAGACGGATCCTTTAGCAAACTTTCTAAGATAAAGGTCAGAAACATAAGATATTGTGAATGTTTTAAACCATTGTATCACTACAACATTAGTGGTCATAAAGCAGGACGAAAATATTTTTCAACTTTTGTCGGTTTGCTGGACTAAATATATGGCGAAAAAAAGATAAATAAGAAGTTCATTATTATTCCTTTAAAGTTAAGTCAAATAAAGCAAGGAAAGCAGTTAGACAAAGTACTAAACCTGGAAGTGTAAAAACCTGCCTGTGAAATTTTATTTATTTAATCTAGTCTAATCTAATTGAATTTTAAGTCTCCATTATTTTAATTTAATTGGTTAGTTAAACACTAGCCAACCATTGTCTGAAAAGTTTTTGTTTTAATTTGCTCAGCATTATGTGATTGTTTCTGTGTAGTGTATGAGGGCCAACAATCCAAGGCAGACTATCTCACAGATTCTAAATTGATTAAACTTGCAATTCTCCTTTTTCCAGGCACCGACATCACTTTGTTGATCCGTACAGTTACATGGATTACCCGCAGGACTTGTTCAGGAATCGCTTCACCCCCTTTGACAGTCCATATAGTCCATACCGACGGAGCTTTCCGTACCCTTATAACCCCTTTAACCCTCTTGAGATGCCTTTTGTCCCACCACAGTCAGCGTATCCGATGGCCGAAGGATTTGTGCCTGAAATGCCGTTAATGGAGAGGCCAATGCTAGAAAACCCCTCTCCTCAAATCGATACCCCTGCAGTGACAAGACAGAACATACAGGAGCCAGCCCCCATAAACGTCAACGGATTTCCACCGCCAGGAATTATGGGAAGTCTTGGTGATGGGTTTAATGGGTTTAATGGGTTTGTGGGGGCAAACACGATGGGAGGCTTTGAACAAATGGGAGCGATGAATCAAGAAATGAATGGTTATAGAATGAGAGGAATGAGTGAGCTAATGGGAGGAATGAATGGAGGAATAGGAGAAATGCATGACCAACTGGGAGAAGTGAATGAAATTGGTGCTGTGAATAATGGTCCTATGGAAGGTATGGAACGATATGTACCCGAGTTTTCGCGCAATGTGAAGAAAACCATGATCACAGTACGAAAACAGAAAAAGGAAAAGAGCGCTGTGAGAACTGCCACGAAATCTGACCAACTCAAAGTCATGAAGTCAAAGCTTCGTCATCCTTTTAAAATGTATATTTCACGGCAGAAAGCGCAAATTAAGAAACTAAACAAAGCATATCGAGAGATAAACAAAAGAAAGAGAAAACACAAACGAAGTGCGGAAAACATCAGTCGAAAATCAAAACTGAGAAAACATCAAGTACAAAAGTCAAAAGAAGAAACAGGCTCAAAGAAAAACTCCATTGTGATTCATCGACCACCGATCATTTATCACCCGCCACCGGAAGTTTACCACAGACCAGACATCGTAGTTCATCGTGCACCCATCATGCTCCACCGTCCCCCCATTGTATATCACCAGCCTCCTGTTGTGGTGCACAGGCCGGCCATCATCTATCACCAGCCTGAAATAGTTTTTCACCAGCCTCCCCCTGTTGTTAACCAACCAGTGTTGCAGTCACATGACACGTGGGTCACGCGACCCCAGATAGTTCCCGGAACATCAACTATGTCACACAGTCACACGTATTACGGCATACCTAATCATGTCTACGGTGGAACGTTTGACGACTGTCACGGTCCCCATTGCAGTTTCCGAAAGCAAGGCATCCCACACAAGTCTCGTAGTGGTAAAAATGGAAACAATACCACTGAGGAAACTAAAATGAAAGAAAGAAAGAAACGAGAAGCTTATATCGACTATCTCACTTATCTTGGGACCCTGTGGGCACCGAGACATAAACGAGACATTGATCAACAGTATAGTTTCATTACATCATCCTCGAAAGCAAAAGAACATCTAACGTATTTAAACAATAATGATCAAAATCTGTCCAAGCGGGACAGTGTAGATGATTTCAATGCACATTTTCACCATATAGGGAACCCAAAGATGAAACGTGCTACTAAAGGTCAAGAAAGTCGCAAGAAAAAGAAAGACGTGGTAGTTAATCGACCACCAATAATTTACCATCCACCACCGGAGATTTACCACCGACCGGATATTGTTGTTCACAGACCTCCCTTAGTTATTCACCGCCCTCCGATAATTTACCATCAGCCTCCAGTTATTGTTCACAGGCCAGCGGTTGTATATCATCAGCCACCAATTGTGTTCCATCAACCACCTCCAGCTGTCAGTCAACCACTTTTGTATTCACACGACTCCTTCATGGTTAGTTCCATCTATTACATATATTATTATTCTAAAAAACACTTTAGACAAAAATACTTGCTAAACGGAATATTTTAATGTAGCATCCTCTTTTGTGATGGGAGTCGAAAACAAAAAAGATATTGTTACCTAGGTCTGCACTTATAACTTGATATTTCAATGAAATTCACTAAAGAACATAAAAAATATCAAAGTTGGTTTTTCTACTTCGCCTTCTTTTTAATCATGATTATTTCTCTTTGAGTTAAATACAAAAAAGACCTTTTTATTTATTTGTTTTTAGTTACATCCTTCGTTCTATGCCACTCATCACGGTTCTATTGTTCGTGATTTTGGTCATTACGTTGGAGTGCCTAATATGGTCACTAACTACGGCAGCCCACTGTTCCACACTCAACCAGCATTCGGCAAGCGCTCGAAAATTCCCCACAAAGAAAAGCAAAGTGATTCCAGCTTAAGAAAAGGTAACTATGAATTTTGGTTTTAAAATGCACGATTGGTCCTTTCAGACATTACTGATTATAACTCGAGTTTGGATTTGCTTGTCCAGCAAAATTAATCTAATATATTATTTTTCCATACACTCAGTCCATACCAACATCCCGTAATTGATTATTATTTTTATAAAGTTCACTTCCAGCAATCTTTATTTTTCATTTTCAAAGTTCTCCGCGTGCCACCATTTTGAACGTACCTTGTTTTGGTCATAGTGCCAGTCTCTGTTCGACTAATTCTATTAGAATGAACAAGTAAGGGCCTGGCGCTGCAACCAAACACGTCACAATTCAAATTTCGAAAATAAGATAACATGTTTTTAATCTCTGTGCGCTGTCGACGAAGTTATTGCTTCCATTTGGTTTCTTTAGCTGCCAGCAAATACAAAAATGCCGCAACTTAAAAAGGCTGTGTCAAGATCCGGGGTTTTGTATTCTAGTAACCAAGTCTTTGCTTCGAAGGTAGCCGCGATCGCATACTCAAGTGAAACAGTTTTGTTCGAAGAGTGAGAGATATTTTAGGCATACGGTACATACATATATCTGATTTGAATGTGATTTAAAACCAGCAACATGAAGTTCTGAGGAACAAAAAGGCAGTCTGTTCTTTCAAGATGATTGTTATCTCCCTAACCATGAATGAAACATTAGTATTGAGTCGTAAATAGTCGAGTTTCTATTTTCAACCGTTAAATTAATTTCTTAAACTACTGTTCCACAAGATCCACATATATCTATAGAAGATAATTTTTAGTTATTCATTTATCAATTTGTTGTTGATTTAAGTTTTGTTTATTTGTAGTTTACCCTACTAATAAACAATGAAATCACCTGAAGAAATTCTCTCGCAACTAAAATTAAACTTAACTTAGTAATTGATGCAAGGTCATTTTGATATTTTGTTTTATTAAAATCTTGCTAATGTCAAAACTGTTTAAAACATTTAGGCTCAAAAAAATCTCCCATAAAGAAACACGACTCTACTGAAAGTGCAAAGAAGAAAAACTCCGTCGTTATCCGCAGACCACCAATAATCTATCATCCTCCCCCTGAGGTTTACCATCGTCCAGACATTGTTGTACACAGGCCTCCTATACTGATTAATCGAGCGCCTATCGTCTACCATCAACCTCCAGTAGTTGTTCACAGACCGGCATTAGTATATCACCAGCCATCACTGGTCTTCCACCAGCCTCCCCCCGTGGTGCGGCAGCCAATCATGAAGGCACATGACACCTGGGTTGCCCATCCCGTGTTGAAACTTCATGGATCACATATCTTCCATCACGCAACATACGTTGGAGTACCTTCTAACTTTCATTGGGGTCACGGCTGGAGTCACCATAGTTACAGTGATCATGCTTATGGAAAATCGAAGGTAAAAAAGCAAATCTACTATTAAAATTATTTAGAGACGGGGATTGAACACGTTTGCACCAAAGCTCATTGTAATCGAAAACGTTTTGATTTTAATATTTATTTATTATAAAACATTTACCTTATAGATTTTTGTTATCGAAATCGAACACATGGAGAATATTATTTTTAATAATAATAATAATAATAATAATAATAACAATAATAATAATAATTATTATAAAAATAATAAGTCAGATTTATATAGAACATTTTACCTGTAAATAAAGGTCAACCGCTGAGAGTTTAGATAGTCTACAGGGGCAACTCACATTCATTTGTATATTAAGAACGCTCTCAATAGATTAGATAGACCACACAACATCGGGGTCACTACCCTACTCTACCATAGATGTGTTTGGGTTCTTAAAGTGCTCCGACAGAGATTCGAGAGACTGGCCCTACGGTTTAACGTCCAGTTAGCCGAGAAGACGTGAAGATTTACTCATTTGCAAATGTTAAAGCAAAGGCCGCACCTTCTTCGCGATTAGGACCCTGAGTATTGGTCCGGCTGGGAATCGCACCTTAGGCTATCGCACGGCAGAGTGGCGCCCTACCAACTAGGCTAACCAGGCAGCGGTTTTAACCAATAAATTTTTATTCTCTGTGAAAAACACATCATTCAGTTATTCAAAAAATACTAAAAAGCTTTCCAAATACGTTTGTGATCTTTAATAGTTAAAATGGAAATATATGATAAGTATAAGATACTTTTGAGAAAAAAATATATACAGCACTTTAACTAACGTGATATATAAAAGATAGTCAAACACCCAAACCTGTTTTCATTTTAAGGTTGATATCTTTAAAAACGTTAACGTCTGACAACAGTCGAGACAATTAACAATACCTTTTATGAAGTATAGCCTACACGTGAAATATAATGTCTGTTAAACCAAGTTGATCTTTCAACAAGTGAAGTCAAGGTTCCTGTCCACACGAACTCGAGTGTCTAAACATCAAAACTTCGAAGCAACTAAAAAAGACAAAATTTTTTGTAGTAAATTTCATGGTCCGTTAATAATAAAACTTTCTTGTCTATTGTCCAGGTATTTGAATCCAAAACTTGGCTTTGTACTTTGGATGTTATAACTCCTTGTATATAAACTATATTTGACCACGAATCCTTTCCGGTCAAGGAAGTGACTGCCCGTTTCATATTTATTTTTCTAGCGCCAGTCCTCCTTTACCTTGAAATTTTCTTGTAGCCTTTCTTTATGTCTTCAAGACGCGATTTCGTGGCCCTGAATTCCACTTTCGATCTGAAATCTGTGTTGAATTGTTTGTGAACGCCAAATAGCATGCTTTGGAACCAAAGCCAAAATAAAAACCAAAACGATAACACAGAGAAGCGGTCCAAGTATTGTTACCAAAATGAACGAGTTATTCTCAACTCTTTGTGTCATTCCCCATTCACTTGCGTTCAAAAAGACTGATTGCCAACTATCTATACCATCGGACTTAGCCATGGCGACACCTGGGCAGCTTAGTTTGTGAGTAATAGCAGTAACTGACTATTTTCACTATAAAGTGAATATGATTTCTTCCAAAAATTTCAAGGTCTCGTTTCCCTTTTTAGTAGTAGATGTGTCAAATTCTGCAATAAAACTGCAAATACCACGTTTGGAGCTTAGTTCTTAATTTTTGAATTGAAAAATAATAAATTAAGGACAAAGAAATATTTCTGCATAAATGTTTAGTTTCTAAGAAACCCCAAAGTGATTGTGTTTAACTCGCTAACTAAAGTTATTTCACCAACTTCATTCATTCATTCAAAAAAAATATTAAAGGTTATAAGAAATCGGTTTTTAAAAGAAGTTTACTTTTGATAAGAGAAAACGTGTTTTCGTGGCTATAGTTAACCAAAGGCTTTTTATTGTTCGTTTTATCATTCCACTAGTCATGCAATTTGTTTCTCTGAGCAACAAGAACTGGTTCGCATTCGGCTCGTGACTAAAATGAAATAGTTGTGAAATCTCTTATAGCGTCTAATTATTCAGAATCCCACATTTGTTCGTTTCTTGTTGTCTTGTTGACACTTCAGTCTCGTAAGTGGATATTTTCAACAAACACTTTTTCTTCGCAATATTTATAATACATTTAGAAAATATAATGACGAGTGGTTAAAACTACTTTACTCTTAAAGAAGTTTTCTACTCTAAAAAATTCTCTTAAAAGTTTCATTGGTAGTGTTTTTAAAAGGATGTGCACTTCTGACTATGAGAGTCAGCGGTCTTAATAACAATACAGCTTGTTCTCCTCGCTTGTATATTTAATTACAGGGTTGCCTGTAGCAAACAAATCTTAAAATTGTTTTGTATATTTTTTTCTGTTTCTCCGTTAGAAAATAGGTTAACTAAATAAGGATTCGCACAACTTGAAGTTAAAAGGCATAATCCTTGAGTCGCATTGTAAAATTAAGGGGCAAAAGGGAAAAACGTTGGTTACAAGTTTGAGCAACTTCAAAGATTTTATGACTTTAAATTTTTTTAAGATTTTGGGTTTTCGGTTTCCTTCCTCTTTCCTTTCCCTTATGTGAATTATCGGCTAATGGTCAAAAGATGTTAAAAATACTGTTATTGGTTATTTTGTCGGCTTTTGGTAATTACCTCAGGACAATTGTGACAAGAATAACTGAAGAAAAATCTTTTGTATTTCAAATCATTTATTTTGTGTAATTAGTGTCCCAAAAGCGAATTCTGAAGCCCTTTGAGTGATAAAACGTTTTACACCTAAACTTTCTACTCTATGAAACTGTAATCGAAAACTTTTCTTTAACTATTATTTTTCAAAATAGCGCCTAACAATGAAAATTGATATCTTTTTATATTCCTACTTATTGTTTCTCGTTTGCTACTAGCATTTTAATTTTGTGCAATTTTAACCTATTCATCCATGAAGTGGTTCACGGGGCCTTTTTTTGCAACAACCAGGATTACAGGCAAACCAGTATACGCTGTCTACAGCGTCTTGTTAACAACATGAAAAATAAATAGCACAAGCATGCTATTAGATAAACTTGATGGCACTAATATGGGCAGCAAAACCACGTTGCTAAAGAACGTTGCCACTAGAATCTACTACAAATAATCGTTAAAAAATCAGTATGTAATTAACATTCAGTTGTCCTTGTTT
>JAOBBB020059460.1:12500-32524 GCA_025331005.2 Zoanthus gigantus
TTTCTCGAGTTGAGAACGGCACCGCGGAAACCAACAACGTCCCAAAGAACAAGCACAAAAATGGAGACGGTACTAAAGATGAAAAACACAAAACTTCAAAAGCAAATACAGCTTCAGTGTCAGGTATGAGTTTCTTTAGGTTAACCCAATGTATAGGAAATAGTCGCTGCTTGAACTAGAAAGGTTTTTCTATGTTAGCTTCAACAAAAAGATCATGTGTTATGAATGTATCAGAAATTTTTTCTTCAACAGACAACAGTTCTTCTGTTTGTTCTTTTTAATTCCAAACGTTTCGCCTGCTAAGGCTTTGTCTGTGAAAATGATTAGCTAAGGTAATACAACGATTATATGGGTTTAAAGATAATTTATTTACATATCTACTGGGAATACTGCCAAATACAAGATAATATAATATTTAGTTACAGTCTATTGGGAATGGTACAAAAAGTTGAATAAACGTTAACTCTGCATTAAATTACATTAGGGGCCGTCGGAAGATCGATCTAATGACCCTTAACGTCAAATTAAGGTTAAGTGGGAGGATGAGGGGGATTCTAGGGTTTGGGATTGACGTTAAGAAAAAACGAGAAAAAACGATTGAAATGGTAAGAAAAAGCAATAACTGATGATTGAACAAGAAGTGCAAAAGCAGCTGTAACCAAATATAATTTGCTATCACTATCGTATTAGTTGACTTTTACAAGTGCAAATATAGTATTTTATCCCATGTCTTTAGAAATATAGCCGAACAGAGGCCTCGAAAGCCGCATATCCTGCGGTATCCAACGGATAGCATTCCACCAGGCTTTCTAGCCATTACTTGCTAGCGACTATCAAAATGGAGCCAAAACTGTGTTCGTTCGTTTTCGAAATGACGCCAAAGTGTCGATCAACGTCGTGAGTTTCTTGCATGAAGTAAAACTTGTTTTAGATTCATGATTGCTCGCTAGAGCTTAAAACGTTAGCACAAACTGTGGTTTTAGTTGTTGGTTCTCCATGCGGGATACAAATTAGTTGTATTTTCTAAGGCATGGGATAACTTAGTTATGCAACGCTTTTTCATGGGATACCGTAGAAATGTCACTTGTCGCCTAAAGGTTCGTGGGTATACGGAAATACAATGGATGCGTGGCATATTCCACGGTATCCCACTCGAAACTATTGCATATCTACTAAATATATTAGTACATAACACAAAGGAAACCTTTTAGCTGGCGTAATTTGATTGGCTCGCTATCTCGGGATAATGAGCACTATCCATTCGGGATGTTTGTGTCGAAATGGCGGCAGCAAATTTTATATTTTGCGACCGTCAAGAACAATGAAATTTTACAAATACAGATAAATGCAACAAATTAAGGACTGCGTGTTTTTTTCAAGGTAATTTGGGTAAATTAACATTTTGAATGCGTTGCGAGTTGCTGAGTTTTTCTTGAGGTCACCTCGTTTGTAAATACTAATACAATTATTCTCTTCAGTCTCAGTGAATAGTGGCTTTTAGAATATTCTGCCACTATTCACCTGGACGTCTGAAAATAATGGTTAAATATAAATGGTGGTCACAATGTGTACAATTGTCACAATATAATATTTTATAATATAATATATACGGCACAACGTGTACAGTCTGTTCATCTCCGAATGCAGACTACTGTATTGCATCTAAATGGTTACAACCTAACAAAACAACAAATCTCTGGTTGCCATTTTCAAAGCCTACACTATTTTTATTTCGATGTGACTGTTCGACTGTTCAAAAGGCCCTTTTTGTTTTTGAAAGACAGACACTAAAGACAGTTATCAGGTTGCAAGTCGTTCTTTGCTGTATTTAAAATGAAAAAATAGGACTGACATTAAGGGAGTGGGGCGGATGGATCAGCTCTTAACGTCAATTCGAAGTTAAGCGTTAACATATCGATTTTCCGACGACCCCTTAAACATCCAATGTTCTTCCGATACATCCGTTCATCACGGCAGGTCCAATCTTACTAATTTCAACAGCTTCCACTATTCTCCGGATTGTCATGTAGTTGATTCAATTTTTTTCGTTATTTTGTTTACATGGGTTTTTAGATGATCATAAACTGTTTGAGATCCTTGTGTAATTTTATGCTTGAGCCTATTGTTCTAGTGGTTACCAGGGACGTAGCGTGGTCATTTTTTCAAGTACGCACAAGTACATATGATCTAGAAACCTAAGTAAACTGAGCGAAGTTAGAACATGGTATAGCTTTTTGTTAGTTTTTAGAACTAATCAAAGTAGTGTTTTCATCACGAAATCTTACTTGCGTACAAGTAAAATGTTAAAAATAGAAACGATTGCTAAAAATTTCAAAGTTTTCTGGTCACTTCAAGTATGCGTATAGGACGCTAGTGCCTGGTTACAGTATTTTCATTTGATTTTGTACACAACAGATTGGATCAAACATTTAGGAATAAAAATAAACAGAAGAATTTTTTCCTGTTGAAGAGAAAAGTTTTTATATATTTTACAACCAGGCATGATAGCACACGCACCTACACAATATGAATATTGTTATATATAATTTTTTTTGATCTATTATAATTCATTTTTGCCGGCAGCAAACATGGTATGCTATTACTTACAAAAATTTAAACTACTTTTTTTAATTTGCGTAGAATGAATCGTGTTTGCATTTAAAACTTTAACATTCAGGAAATAATAAATAATATTTAGCCTTTTATTGCAATTGAAATGTATGTTTGTTATATTTTTTCCTTGTTGTATTGACGTTGCGCCTAAAAACTACTCTGATTTTGACGACTTTCAGTTTCCTGTGAAACGACCTGCCTCTATTTCTACTCATTCATAAAGAGTAAGGTTTAAGTAAGGGAGGAATTTGAGCTGTAAAATTAAGAACTTTGTGTCATGTGGAAAACGAGAACTCGTGAGTCATGCGGTAGCATGTGAGGAATTAGCTTTCCAAGCTGGAAAGCGGAGTTACTGTGAACCTAAACGAATACTTGCTTCTTTTGTTAGTTTTCAGAGCATTGGCGAAAAGGTCATACAACAGTAGTTTTACTCAATTTTGGTTCTAGTTTTTCAGGCAGCATTTAGAATAAATCTCCAATGCAGCTCAATAATTTTTGGGTCACATTTGTTAACTTTTTATAATGTTCTAACAAATTATACAAAGGCATTGCTGAGTAATGTTGAACAAAGACGCTTCCTCTTAGAACCTGCATTTTCCTCTTTTCTACTTTTTCCACCAACTTTGGCCGTTTCCAAACTACTAACCTCGGCCTGGTGAATTGTATTACCATAAAAGACCCCTTGATTAAAATAAACATTTAAGGACCAAGGTCTCCTTTGTGTTTCAAAGGAGAAAAAAAAATACATAAGGCAGAAAATAAGATGTCTTATAGCAACACCTTATTCTTCAAAATCTCTTTACAGATAAGCCTTCAATGTCAAAGCGGTCAGCCACGGATCATTCAGAGAAGCATCGCCTACTAAAACCAAAGAAAGGTAAAAACAAGAAAGACGTCGTTGTTAATCGGCCTCCGATCATTTATCATCCTCCGCCTGAAGTCTATCACCGGCCGGATATTGTGGTCCACAGGGCGCCCATAATGATCCATAGGCCGCCTATAGTTTACCACCAACCACCTGTAGTTGTTCATAGACCAGCCGTGGTGTACCACCAACCACCAATAGTATTCCATCAGCCCGTGCCCGCAGTCAGTCAACCATTGCTTTACTCCCATGATAACTTTGTAATGCATCCTTCAGCTGTCGCCACGCATTTGGGTTCCATTGTCAACGATGGAGGTCATTACATAGGAATTCCACATGGTACAATTAATAACTATCCTGAACCACTACCTCACGGGCGGCTTGGGGGAGTTTTTGCACCACCAACCTTAAATGCGGGGTTTGCTGGGAAAAGAACTACAGTTGCAAAACCCGAAAAGAATGAAAATCAAGATCAATTAAATACGTCGGGAAATGAAGAACCCAGCGGTGATACTGACTTAAACGACTCTAAAGAGATTTCTGGTGACTCTGAATTGGGCGGAGAAGATACCGCTCTTAATGGAAAGAACATTAAGCAAGGTAATGCAGCTAAGAAGAACAAAATAATAATTCACAGACCACCAATGGTCTACCATCCTCCTCCTGAAATCTATGACCGTCCTAATATTGTTGTGCATAGGCCAGATCTTGTATACCATCAGCCCTCGATAGTTTATCACCAACCGTCAGTCGTGGTACATCGGCCACCAATCATCTACCGTCAGCCACCAGTGGTGTTCCACCAACCCCCGCCGATGACTAAACAACCAATTCTTCACGCGCATGACATGTACACAGCACAACCAGTTTTTACTCCTCATCACTCAGAGATCCAACATGAGATGACGTATCTTGGTGCGCCCCATAGGTATCCAGGTGTCTGGGGTTGGGATGCAAGTTGGCATGGATCTGGACTAGGAGATTCACATGAGCCTCTTGGTTGGCAAGGCATAGCGCAAGGACGATCAAAAGTTGAAAAGCAACCGAAGCAAAAAGGTCATTTGGACAGAAAACAAAAAATTAAAACAAGTAAGTTGTCAAAACAAAGGAAGAGAAGATCTATAGAAACCAAGAACAGACGGAAACGCCACCATAGCAGGCATCATGGCAAACGTCATCACCATTATAATCATCACCACCATCACCATCATCATCATCGCCGCCATGGAGTGCTAAGCAAACGGCACCATTATCATATCTACCCGGGACATATTTACCATTGGGGAAATCGAAGGCAAATGGTGGTAATCCATCGCCCTCCAATAGTCTACTATCGCTCACCAGAGATCCACCCTAGACCCGATATTGTCTTCCATCGTCCTGATCTTATATACCATCGCCCCAGTCTTTTTTATCAACAGCCTCCAACAGTTGTACATCACTCTTCAATTTTCTATCACGGTCCGCCTGTAGTATTTCACAATGCACCTCCAGTAGTAACTACTCCTGTGATCCACTCGCATGAATTTATTGTACCACATGTAAATCACGTGCTCGTACCACAATCATCTGCTGTGCAACCGCTCGGGGCTTACACAGGGATACCTTATGCAATGCAGTATCACAACGGGAATTACCATTCAGACATGTCACTAATTAACAGATCACATTTGACGGAGCCATCAACTGATTCTAACGACAAAAGTGATGTTCGCAACTCTACAAAAGGCGATGTTAGTTCTGAGAGCAAACTACTTGATAAAACGGATGGGAATATTGAAGATGTTTTTTCTGGAAGCGGAGAAGGCGAAACTGAAATTCTAAAAAAAAGTAAAAGTAAATCAGTTAATGCTGCAAAAAAACAGGATGTTATTGTCCATACTCCCCCGGTCATTATTCAACCACAACCTGATGTATTTACAAACCCGCCAGTTGTTGTTCACCAGTCTCCTGTGGTTGTCCACAGGCCACCCGTTGTAGTACACCAGCCTCCGCTAGTTATTAATAAGCCGCCAATAATTTACCATCAATCTCCACTGGTCATGCCCGCTCTTCACGTACCTGTATATCACACTAGTCCAGGGTACCTCTTTCCCACATATCATTATGGAAAGTCAAAAGTTCCAAAATCAAAGAAATTTAATAAAGGCAAGAAAAAACGCAAGATGCAAAAAGGAAGTAAAAAGAGTGATTTAGGAATAAAAAGTAAGAATAACCCAAATTCTGTGACAGGTAAAAAGAAAAACAAAGTCATTATATATCGGCCTCCGATGATCTACCATCCTCCTCCAGAAGTTTATCATCGCCCAGACGTAATCGTACACCGTCCTGATGTTGTTCTTCATAGACCTTCCGTGGTGTACCATCAGCCATCAGTGGTGGTTCACAGGCCGCCCATTGTATACCGACAGCCTCCAGTTGTATTCCACCAACCATCACCCATGGTACACCAACCTATTATGCAATCCCACGACACTTACATCACAAACCCGGTACCAGTGCCATACTCTAGTAATGTATATCACGCGGCCACATACGTCGGGGCACCGCACTATTACGCTGGGTACGAGTATGGACACGCTTTTGGAAAGTCGCATGTTGAGCAAGCGACGGAAACTAAAAAGTTGGGTAAAAAACGACCTTCCGCAAATCACACAAGCACAACGAAAGGGCAAAGCAACGCATTACATGAAAAAAAACATTCGAAGCGAGAGACATCTTCACAGGATAGCAAGACTAAACTAAACATCAAACCGAAACACGTGACGACTAAAACTGGAACCCGAAAAAACAAGATTATAATTCAGCGACCTTCGATGATTTACCATCCTCCACCGGAGATTTACGACAAACCGGACGTAATCGTTCATCGCCCAGATATTGTATTACACAGGCCTTCTATAGTATATCACCAACCCTCGGTTGTAGTACACAGGCCGCCCATAGTTTATCGCCAGCCACCTGTAGTCTTTCACCAACCACCTCCTATTACCAAACAGCCAATCATGCATGCGCTTGATACGTACATGGTAAACCCGATACCAGTACCGTACACATCGCACATACAGCACGTTGGAACCTATAACGGAGCTCCACACTATTACCCAGGATCCTGGGGCTGGGGATACGGTATGGCTCAACTACCAAAACCAAGTGTTGTAAAATCAAAAGTTCCACGACACAAAAAGCGAAAGATGTCTGGTGATGATAGCAAAAAGATTGAACGTAGATCTATCAAAGCTTCGAAGACCAAGATTTCAAAACCTAAAATTAAGAAAGGCGCTCGAAAAAATACTATAATTGTGCATCGTCCTCCGATGATTTATCATCCGCCACCCGAGGTGTACCACCGGCCAGCGGTTATAGTTCATAGACCAGATATTGTTATACACAGACCTTCGGTTGTTTATCACCAGCCTTCTGTGGTGGTGCATAGGCCGTCCATAATTTATCGTCAACCGCCTGTCGTATTTCATCAACCTCCTCCAATGGTTAAACAACCTATACTTCATGCACACGATACCTATCTTGCTCATTCAATTCCTCTGCCTTATACCAGCCACATGCAACATGCAGCAACATATGTAGGTGCACCAAACTACTACCCTGGAGGGTGGGGTTATAGTTACGGATATGGTCGGGCTTTTGGGAAATCGAGAGTAGAAAAAAAAATTAACAAACCCAGTCAAATCCAGAAGGATCAGAATTTAAAGTCTCGGAGCAAAAGCAAACGAAACGTTCACGAAATCAATGAAAAACACAAAAAAAACACAATGAAATCTAAACTTGGTTCTCGAAAGAATATCGTAATTATGCGCCGTCCACCAGTAATTTATCACCCTCCCCCAGAAGTTTATCATAGGCCAAGCGTAGTTCTGCACAGACCTGACATTGTCATACATAGACCTTCCGTAGTTTTCCACCAATCTCCAGTTGTTGTGCACAGGCCGCCTGTAATCTACCACCAATCTCCAATAGTTTTTCATCAGCCCCCGCCCATGGTACACCAGCCGATATACCACTCCCATGAGACGTACCTTGCTAACCCAATGCTAACGCCCTGGGCATCACACCTCAACCACGCAGGAACATATGTTGGAGCTCCTCACTTTTTTAACGGAGGTTGGGGATCGGGGTGGAGCCATGGACTTTCACATGCTTTCGGAAAATCTAAAATTACTTCGAAACAGTTTAAAACAAAGAATAAGTCACAAAAAGAATCAAAAATTGGTAATGAAAAACAAAAAACAAAGCGTGCGCTAGAAAATACCCATTATCAAAAGAATCTAGAAATTGAGGGAAAGTCGACCAGAAAAGGAACCAAACACGGCAGTAACCCATTAAAAATGAAAGACAGTGAAAAGGGTGCAAAGAAAAACAAAGTCATAATTCAAAGACCTCCTTTGATTTATCATCCCCCTCCAGAGATTTACGACAAGCCAGATGTAGTTGTTCATCGACCAGATATCGTTGTTCACAGACCATCCATAGTATATCACCAGCCATCAGTTGTTGTGCACAGGCCCCCCATAATGTACCGAGCTCCACCAGTTGTTTTTCATCAGCCATCTCCTATGGTCACACAACCCATTGAGCATGCGCATGATACGTACATAGCTCAGCCATCATTTGTACCCTACAAGTCCGAAATACAACATACAAGTACATATTTAGGAGCGCCGCACTACTACCCTGGGGGGTGGGGGTACGGCTTGTCCTATAATGACCCATATGTCTATGGCTCAAGTTTCCAAGGTACCAACGCTTTTGGCCTCGAGGGATGGGGACCCGGTTACGATTTTGGAGCTAATGGACCGCCATATTGGCCATCACCAAGGTTACTGACTGCCTCTCAGCCGTTTGAAAACGGTCCAGTTTATAGCAAGTCTTATATTGAAAAACAAAAGAAGCATAAACAATACTTGAAAGAGAGTGATAAAACTGAAGAAACTAGCAAGATTTCGAAAATAAAACATTATCAAGGAAAAAAACATCATCGTGATCGACGACAATTGGCGAAAAAGACCCACAAGTCTCCAAACAAAACTAAAAAGTTCAAAAGTACGTCACGCAAATTCAAAAATGGAGAGAGGAAAAATGTTGTTATTATGCGCCGTCCTCCCTTAATTTATAACCCTCCCCCTGAGGTTTATCATCGCCCTTCTGTTGTTATCCACAGACCAGATATCGTAATCCATCGCCCCTCGGTTGTGTACCACCAGGCCTCAGTGGTTGTGCACAGGCCGCCCATATTGTATCACCAGCCACCAGTTGTGTTTCATCAACCGCCACCTATGGTCCATCAACCAATATTCCATTCTCATGAAAGTTATTTAGCTCATCCAGCATTTGTACCCTATACGTCCCATGTCTATCACACGGGTACTTACGTAGGTGCACCTCACTTTAACCCGGGGGGCTGGGGATGGGGATACGGTCATGCTTGGGGAAAATCTCACGTGGAAAAGCGCAAGAAATCTAAGCACAGAAAAAAAAGCTTTCACAAGGAGGACGGAATCAATAAGAACCGAAATAAAACAGAACATTTGCATCCCCAAAAAGAAAAGGTAGAAAATTCTGCTAAGAGAAATTCAATAGTAATTCATCGTCCACCTATCATTTACCACGCCCCTCCGGAGATTTACCACCGGCCTGATATTGTTGTCCACCGTGCACCGATAATGCTTCACCGCCCTCCGATAATTTACCATCAGCCTCCAGTCATTGTCCACAGGCCAGCGGTAGTGTACCATCAGCCACCAATTATATTTCACCAGCCACCCCCAGCTGTAAATCAACCCATTCTTCATTCCCAAGATACGTTCGTTTATCACCCAGCAGCACGTTTTGAAGCACATGGATCTGTTGTAGGTAATGTCATTTTTAAGCTTTTTAGCTATAACTACTCAAAAAAAATTCTGGTTTGCTTCTGACCAATAATGAAACGGTAGAATTTTTTTTTAATTTTGGCGTACAAATATACACGTTAGCTAGTTTAAAATTCTTTTGATAGAAAAGAACTTTTCTGCAAAGTTAAGGTTTCGAATGACTCTTTAAACTTCTTCAAATTACAATCAAATTCAAAAGGTCAGAGTTATTTTTTATATTACACATTTTTACAACTCTATCTATGTCTACCAGAGATACTTCAATTAAGTGTTTATGACACGGTTATGCAAAAAATAACTCAAAAAAAAGATTTAGTGAGAATACGAACTTTTCACTAGCAGAGTGTACTCTTTCTCTTGTTTCTGATTGTTCTTATCCATTTTATTTTAGCTACATTTTTACAAAAACATTCCAACAAATTCTAAGGACTAACACTTGAAAGATCAAATACCTACCCCACTTAGTAAAATGATCCAAGCATTTCAACTTTGAGTAAAGAAGATGAGTCTAAAATATCGTTTTACTAAAAACGCCGACGCTTTGCAAAACAAAACTATCAAGAAAGCGTTCTTGCAGAGTTTCATTATATAAAATAATAAGCATCACGCTTTTAGATTTAATTTAGTTTGTTTTGGCATTTAACATTTTTAATTGTTTTGTTCAAAGGTCACAGTGCAAATTACATTGGGGTGCCGTCGAACGTTCATGCGTTTGGTTTTGATGATTTTCACGGCTTACAAGGGGTGCATGGTCTTCACTACAGATCTGAGATCGGGAAAGACAAGGCTGAAAACAGTGGGAAAGAGAAAAAAGCTGAAACAAAATCAACTATTTCAAAACCCAAAGTGGACATAACGGACAGCCATTCCTTAGAAGGGACGAAAACTACAGCGATTGTTGACGATAATCTTCAAAAGAAAACACTCAGATCAAAGATCACCAAACGTCAAGTATCACTACTTGGTTCTCACTCACTGTTTGAATCTATTTCACCTTTGAATAAACAACATTCTACAAGAGAAACAATTGAAGTACCGCAAACATTATCGTCTATTCCAGGTGGGTCTCCGGTAGACGTAAGAGCAAAACTTGTGCGTCGTGAGATACCAAAGGTCATCAGGAGAACATTGCGCGATAAAGAAAGAGCGACATTTAAGCGACAGGTGAGCTATCAGCCATTTAACCAATTCACCACCATTCAGTCTCCATCGCTGACAAGCGATGGTCTTCTTAGCGCACAGGAAGGGCTACATACGGGAGGACCATACAGTCCAGAAATTTTAGGGAACGAAATTGCTAAAGAAAGTATCACACTACCTTTTCCTTTTGTTAGAAAGCAGCCATTGTCCCTACCTATGGTAAACAGTTTAACACCCCCTATCTCACCAATGCTTCCCAAAGCGGTTGCACCGAATGTTAACGTGCATGTTGAAACAGCAAGATCTCATATTCCAACCAATAAAAAACAAAGACGAAAAAGACAAATTCCAGCTATTCTTCAACCTCAAGCAATGAGAACTCTACCTCGTGAGTTTTTTAATCCCAATCCGATGTTTCCATTGTCTAGCATCAACCCATACTTGCCAGTGTTTGGGTACCATTTGCCGTACACCGGACCTTATCATCCCGATTGGTCAAATCTTTTATACCCCTACTTAGAAAAGCACCGGCCCAATGTGAATATCAACGTGCAATCTTCAAGGTCAAATGTACCAAAAGTTCCAAAACTCCATCAAGGAAAAACTGTAAGAAAAAGATCGGAAGATCGAGAATTAGAGCCAACTAAGAAAAAATCAATCCGAAGTAAACGACAATTAGTTGGTCTCAACGGTGCAGCAAGTCCACTTTTAATGAATGGTCTACTCCAGAGATATTTACCAACATATATCCCTTCCCCTATTGTACATCAAGCACTTAGTCCATACAACTCTTTCTCAGCTTTATACAACCCGCTCCTTCATGGGCAAGTCCTTTCTTCGCCTTTTTATGGTAGAATGCCTCAAAATGACAACGATAAAGATATAAATATGGGAAGGCTGTGGAATGATTATCTTAATTTTTTGTCTTCGCTTTATCTTGGTCATCCATATCACCACCAAAGACCAAACGTGAACGTAGATGTGCAGACTTCAAAGTCTAAAATCCCAAAACCAGGAAAAATGAAAAACGAGAAAAGGTCGCGCATTTTCAAACGACAGTTATACAACTACATACCAATATCTACCTTGACAAATAATCGGTTTATTATTCCATTAGCAAATCCTCTTTTAAGCCAAAGTAATCCTGGAATTTTAGCACACTCGGGGCAACCCCATGTCAACATTAATGTGGTAACAGGGAAAAGAAACGAAATACCCCAAATGAACACAAACAAGAAACTCAGAATTCAAAAGGTAAAAAAAGAAATGTATAAAGAGGAAATAGGTAAAAAAAGAGATGACTTCATACAATCTAACCATCAAATTAATGAGAAACCTTATCAGTTACAACAAGCTCAGTTTGCTCCGTTGATGGAGATGGCTTCACAAGGTACTGATCCCCAAATCCAAGATCGCCTGCTTGTTTCTTCAAATATCAAAACAGCAAAAAAGTCTTCTTTAAACATTGATTACAACAAAAATGCCATTGGAAAGCATAAGAGACAAAGTATATCTGTTTTTGAACGTCTTCCCGTAATGCAAGTACTACCACAAACATTTCTGCAAAATGGAGCCCATATTCCCGAATTTAACACCATTCCCATTAACAAAAAACTTAAATCTAATGGTATGCTTATAAGTGAGTTGCAAAAGAGGAAACATTTTATACCGAATGTAAGCAGAAGAGGAAACAAAGCGAAAAAATTACGAAGAAATAGCACACCTCCTAACCTTGTGGGGGAAAAGGACAAAACCAATGCAGAACATTTTAAAAGTGAAAACAAGGATCAAGCGAAGAATTATAGAAATTTTGCACAAAAAAAGATAGTTGATTCTCGAGATTCATTCTCTCAACATCAAGGACTTGTTTCAGCAAAAGTACAAAAGGCAAAATGGAAACCAAAACTAAAAGAAAAAATACAAGCTAACAAAAAACAATTTGTTGCTGCACCTGAGACAGGTTTTGAAAATCAACCTTTTCAACCAGAAGTCCCTGTAACATCAGAGAATGTTGCAGATTCTACTCTAGCGTACGAACCATCCGCACCATTAGTAATAAATGAGTCAGAGCGACTTCCTGGTAGTTTTGATAAAATTAGTTCGGCTTATGACCTCAATCACTCTTATCTACCATCCCAAATAAATGAAAGGCCTCATCCAGCCGTCTCCGTGAAAGTAGAAGTAGCCAAGCGCAAGTCTAGAGTATCAAAATTTTCCTCAAGGAAAATGGTAAAAAATAAATCGAGACGCCAATTTATTGCTTCTGTCCCCGGATTTTCCCACGACGCAGAACAACTGCAGCCGTACGTTCAGGAACAGCAACAACAATTCGACGGTAGCAACAATTTTGCTACGAAAAACGATTTCTCCCCCATAGAAAATCAGGAGCAGCAGGAACTGTTAACAGCTGAACCTGTTCAACAAGGTAAGCAAGTTGTGAAAACAGCTCAAACCATCTTACAGCCGTATTCACAACCTCAACTGCAACCCTTTGATGGTGATTCTAATGTAAATGTTAACATTCAAACAGCTAAATCACAGATTTCTTTTCCACGGCACAGAGTGTTGATTCACAAGCTAAAAGCAAATAAACGTAACAAGAGACAACTTTTTGGTACCGTCCCTTTGTTAAACCCCTTAAGTCACATGATTCCTAGCAATCAGGTTTCATATGATAGATCAGATGTTCCGGACATGTTGACAAAAAATAACACCAATTTTAAGAGGCCAACTGTAAGCTCCGACTCAAACTTTTCTGTCACATCACCAGAATCATCAACAAGTAAATCTCTAACTAAAAAGAAAATAGTTAAAAGAACTGAAGACAAAAATAACCAAATAGGAACTGATAATTCAAGTGTAGAAATGGAACCTTTATCCAAGAGGCAATTATATCAGTATAAAATACAAGGAGAAGACGGAAAGGAAACACAAACCTTTGCCACAAGTAGCCAAGTTGGGGAAAACGCAGAACCGCAACAAGTTGAAGAGATGCAATCTCAGACAACTTACGAACGTTCACCCAGCAACCTGCAAATCCAAGATCAAATGGCTCAACAGCAGCAACTAGTTCCACAGCAACAGCAAGTGGTAGAGGAGCAGCAACCGGAAATTGATGCAGGCAATGGCCCCAAAATGCCTCTGTCCTTTCCCGTGACAACACAGATACAACCACAGGTTCCTTCACTTCAACAGTTGAGTAGCAATTATTTCCATCAAATGGAGCTTCCTTCATTCTACGCGACAGCACAACAGCCTCCAGTTACTGTCGGTGCACCTCAAGCAGACGTTAATGTTAATATAAATACAGCAAAATCGAAAGTTCCAGAATCTCGAGTGGAACTGCCGCGCACTAACAAAAAGCAATCAAGTGTCCTAAAGGACCGGATTATTGGGGCCGTACCTCCTGAAACTTCGTTGAGTTCACAACTTATAAGTAAACTTAAGAATAAAGTTTGGAAAGTTAAGGAAAACAATGGGCAGAGAAGCTACAAAACCTCAGCGCCTCAATCTAAAACAAGTAGTAAAACAGAGAATAGAAGAGCAAAGCGACAGCTTGGTGAATTACTAAGTGGACTACTAGAACGGCGTGGAGGTGTCGGAGAATCCAGCAAAAAAAGACCGGGTAACCAATTTTCTTTCACTACTAATGCAAACAAACCTATCGACATTGTTTCTACCGATCCTGTAGACTTTGGGGCGCAAGCCTCACCGAAACCAAGAATCGGAGGGTTAGCAAATGGGGCGGGGGAACTCCTTTCTGCGGAAGATAAAAACATTTTTCAGCCGTTCAATGATAACCTAGCTCCAAAACTTGCGAATCCGAATCAAGCCCTCATTGCTAATAATTTGCCACTGAACGAAATAATGGCCGCTCCTCAACAAGACCCTGTTATTTTGCCACGACCTCCTGTTTCACCGTTACAGGGGAAGATGATTTCTAATTTAAATGCTGTTCCTCAACTTCAACCGTTTCAGAGACAAGAAGTGATGCCAATGTTTGAAGTTAACCCAAATATTCTTCCCAATCGCAACATATTTGAACTATCACCAACAACTAACCAACTCCCAAGTATTGCGCAACCATTACCCTTAGTTCCCAATCCTCCGCAAAGGATACTTTTTCCACCTTCTCGGTTGCTTCCGGTTGAGACACTACCGCAACTAAGGCCACTGCCTGTTGAAGTTCCACAGGAACCTCCCCCTGTTGTACCTTTGATTCGCCCTCCTTTTCCCCCATCTTCCATTTTTAATCCGCCGTTACCACAGCTGCCGCCTTTCCAAGTTCCATTTTCAGTTCCTTTTGTAAACCCACTCGTTGGAGAAACCCCGGATGAAGAAAGGCCTTCAGTTCACGTAACAGTGAAAACCTCCAAGTCTAATATACCAAATGGACATGTCTTGTCGAAAAATAACAGGAACGCTGGAAAGATACAGAAGACATAGTCTGTTCATTAGGTTTGTACCTTAATATCGTGTGATATTTGTTCGCATGCAAAAAAACCTCAACTAACATTTGGCATAAAAAATTCAGTAGTTATACTGAGGGAAACATCTGGCAAATTGTAACTTAACATTGCTGTGTTCATGCCCTCTTTCTGCCTCCGATTCTTGGTTTAATTTTATCTGGTTTCTTTAGCATATAGTTACTACTAAGCTTGATTAAGTTTTATCGCAAGGCTATGAAAGCAATAAAAATTGTGGCCCTTAAATCTTTAGTAGCTATTTCACTACTAAGTAACTGTGTGGCGTCAAAAGTCAAAATACATATATTGGGATTCTAAAAATGTTCTTATAAAATATTTTAAGCCATGTTCCTAAAAATCAACTTCAAGAGGAACAAATATATCGCAATGGAGAACACCGCATTATGATTTTTTCTGGGCTGGTGCATGGTGAAGTCAAAAGACAGCATCAAAACGCACAGTGTTTATTTCCTTTATTGCAGTATTTCTATTATTTCTACGTACTCTGTTTTATTTTTTGTGGGTTTATTCAGAGAAAGTGAGGGATTCAGCTTCTCTTTTAATAGTTTAGCAAAAATGTAACATTTATGTAAATGTAACTTGCAGCTATATAAATACATTATTTTTCACTGAGATGCAAATTTTCATTCACCCCATTCCTTTGTTAGGGCAAAAAACTGCAAATCAGGTTAATTAATAAGACAAAATGTGACCGAGCAAAACTATGTTGCCCCCAGAGAGGTCTGAAACTGGCAAAAACTTGCATTAGAAAAATGGCGTATTGCGTTGGAACGTAAAATTATAAAAAGATGTTGAATTTGTTTTAGAAGTGAGCAAAGCAACTATAAGGTCATAAAGGAAGTCAAATCAAATCGCATTTGTTGGTAAGGCCACTTAAAAAATACTCCGGTTTATCATCAGCTCGCGCTCTGATCTCTGCCAGCTCATTGACTTATTTTATTTTCTAAATAAAGGCACTTTAATACGAGCAACAAAATCCCCTACTCGTCACGCAATATTGATGCGAAACAGGTTAAATAACGATGCTGCGCGTTTTTCCACCTGCGTACAAACTTGTCTCGCATCAAAATAATCTGTTGCAAGTTTAAAAAGTTTGTTGCAGAAAGTAAAAGACCGTTCTACTTTTTGCAACAAAACTTTACTGTAGATGTTGCGCGTATTCCTACCATAGATCAACTTGTCTAGTAGCAAGATGATGTCGCGTGGAATCACCTGGTCGTATTAGCCAATTAGAAGTCAGGATACACTAATGCAACAACTTTATTTTGATGCGAGTTAAGTTTGTATGCGGGTGGAAAAACGCGCAGCATCGATTTTCAAACTGCTTCGCAGCAATGTTGCGAGACGAGTTGGAGGATTTTTTTGATCGTATTACCGTGCCTTAAATGAAATATAATTTTATGACGAAAAAGCCAAAAAGTTTTTCCCTTTGCGAGAACAATGAACAGAGTGGCAAACAATTTGGCGGGCGGCATATCGAGACACTTGAATCTCTTCTATACGCCAGATCTCAGAAACATGACTGTTGCAGTATTTGTTGTCAGTGATCAAGGGACGTGGAGTTTTTAATTCTAGTAGAAGTATAAAATTGTATTGTAATATGGACCATATCATAACTTAGTTTGGTAGTTAGTGATATAGATTTACTCCCAAACCGAGTCAACTGGAGTCCACAAAACAGATATACCTAAAAAGGCGCCCTCCGTCACTGAATTTTGGGAAAATTTTGATAATAAACCGGAGTAGTTTTTAATTGAACTGATAAATAAAAAAAATTTAATACATCTTCAATTGTTGACAAAAAGTACATCTTCGTTTCATAAAACCTTTAATTTATTAGGTAATAAGCAGTGATTTGACAATTAAATGTGCCAAAGTTTTTACTTGCTGTGGCTTGATTTACACGGCACTGTATTAAGGCTTTGTTGGCGCAGTTGGTAAGTTCTCTGCCTCCTAGTTGCAAGGTCTCTGTTTCGATCCACGGCTGAGTTGAGTTTTGCAACTTTTTGTGACCTTTATTCCGCCAATGTTGTATCAGGATCAGCGTATTGTGGGAGCTAAATCCGCTTAACACTACAGAAACCGGAGATAAGCTCCTATAGGATTTTAGCATTAGGGAGAGCTGTGCAGCACATAATGTTGTAGATACGAGTTGTAATAAATATTTTGCATATGGTTGCCAACATGACAAGTATATATTTTTATTTTTCAGAAAACAAAATGCAAAACTTAAACTAGACTTTTGCAAAACTGAATTAGTGAATATGAAGTATATTGACGGAGTTTGAACCGCGATGTAAACAATGACGTTATGAATGACCGTCAGAATTATGTAGGCAATTTAAGCAATTGCGAAGAGGAAGCTTAAAAAACTTTCCGTTTTATTGGCTTGAATCCAGTTAAATCCTAAAATGAAAATTGTTAGGGTTCTCTTGGAGCAACGGCCTGAAGTGCGTACAGAACCGCAACGGTCATTCAAAATGTCAATGAAGTCTAGAATTTAAAATAGGCTAGTCAACGACTGCATGTGGATATTGCTATGCCAGCTTTTGGGTCATTCTGAGATATAATTTCTTCTCACTTGAGTTACTAATAGCTCCAGGCCCTGGGTTCAATTCAACATCCCCAGATAGTAAAATGTTTTGTCTATGAACATATTTCATATGCCAATGTTTATCATTTGTAGCAATACTATTTTAAAAAATGAAACAGGTACAGTTTGTCGAAGCATTTTTTTACGACGGTCTCCAAAAAGGTACTTCAACGAATACTGCTTTGGGCTTTCTGTGTCAAGTTAACATCACTCTTTCACCCACACTATTACTCAACACGGCAGGCAATATAGCGAAGTGATGAAGTAAATTTGGTTACGGAAGATTCTTATTCCGTTACCTTATATGGAGTTTTTAATTATTTCTCAGCAGGCCATATAGAGTGAGATATTTCATACAATGGCTGGATAAAGGCTCGGTGTCGAACTTCTGTAAAACAATAAAGTGAAAGAGAGAATTATGGATCTTATTTACAACAATGGAAGAGCAGAGCCAAAAACCTGCAGTGAGGATCTCAACGTAAGAATACAAGAGAACGATTTGATCTCAATAAGCAATTAAGAAACAGAGAACCAAACATGAAATAGGAAAATCAAATTTTATGAAGCAATTATTTCTACAACAATTTTTCTTTTTTGATAATTCTAAATATTGGAAATGTTGCTTGTACTAAGAGCTGTAAAGACAGATAAAAATTGTTAAATGGGTTATTTAACTCTATAACATTTGTAGCAAACAAAGTATTTTGTAGCAATATGCTCTTAAAGTTCAGAATGACAAATAGAGATCATGGAGGCAGAAAATTATAACAGTGTAAATTTGAATCACTTGTAAATGAGATACATTCCTGATTCTACGTCATTTCTTACCAGCAAATGTAATAAAAGAAAACTATTCAAATAAAAATGTATAACAAGAATCTAAATTGTTTAGTCTAATAGCAAACTCTGGGTTTAAAATTTATTTTTCAAGGAACTTCTTTCAAAGACCTGCAATAAACTGAAGATTTATTTGGTTGTCTTATTGCTTCCTGAAATGCTTTTTGGGATAAAAGACAAGGGTAGTTATGTTTTATTCAAAAGCTGTTTGTCGACTATCATATTTTAGCGCAATAAAAATGTCAAAAAATTAATTTTGCTGCCTTTATTAAAACAATCGGTTTATTTCAGAGATATCTTTTGAAAATATATCTTCAATACCCCAACCCTTCACCTCCCCCCTTATCCTACACCAAACACCCCACCCACCCTACCCTACTTATCGACTATTTTCCTTATGGCAAATCAGTATTGATTAAGAAGAAAGAAAAAACTAAAATTAACGGGACATTAGGGAAAACGAGTTAGAAATTCATTAAATTGTAGGTTGTAATAAGTAAACAATATTTCGATAAATTAAACTTGTCTTCGTCAGATATTGAAAATAACAATTGTTGTCGATGGTTCCATCAAGATTTGTTTAATATGTATTAATAAGATGTCAGAAGCAGAATGGTTAGAGCTAAGATAAAATGTGTTCATAAACAGACGTGGGTGAATATTTTCCTCCGTATACTAGCTTTCTATTTTACATGGCCGTTATAACTTTCACTTTATATTGTAAGGGAATATCATATTAAGTGACAACCATTAAAAGAAAGAATAATCGTGATTTTGGTGCTAAACGTGTAATTTACCAAAGGCTTATTGAAATGAAACAAAACTTTCAAAAACTGGAAATATTTAAAAGATACCATTTGTTTAATTTCCTAACCGAGCGACTTGTATATCAAAACAATGGTTACTTTTCCATCTGTTAAGATAAAAACTGAAATCAGTGGTTGTGTCGTGGGCGTAATAGTGGAAGGTCCAGAAACACTGGGGACTAGTGTCCAGATTACTGCGCGCGCAATTTGCGTACTAGTAACTACCGTCTTTGTTCGTTTTGTATAAATTTTCAGTGTTACAGACGCGGCGCTTGTTTGAAGACGCTACTTGTTAAAGGACGGCGCTTGTTTGAGAAGGGCGCTTATTTGAGGACGGCCTTCTTTAAAATGAAAATTTTTTTGCTATAAATATACACATCACAGTCAAGTTTTAAAAAAATCTTTTCTTCCTGGTTTTGTTCGATATTGCTTTGCGTTTGAATTTATACACACTCGTCACGGCGGGTTATACAATTGCATTAGCATGCAGCTCTTTTAGGTCTTCAAATACAATTGTTACCTGTCCTGACATTTTTAGAACATGTGAAAACAAAATGTAATGCAAGCCAAACCTATGCAAAACTTTGATATAAAACTTTATGTTATAACTGACCAGCAATAGGGAACTTAAGCAACGAGGACGGCGACGCCGACGACGACGGCAAAGGACAATAGTAAATACAATAGCAGCACGTTGGAATGCATCGGGCTGAGCACTAGCACGGAGTTGTCGCTAAAATTAGAACGTGAAAAGACCTTTTTTAGAGTTGTCGGGACTACGAGAACGTAACAGCA